>VDFB02064093.1:0-166619 GCA_007258455.2 Sequoia sempervirens
ATATTGATGAGATTGCAATGCAATGTTATCAGGGATCGTATATGTTATGTGTTAAATCTATCATAAACCATTGAATACTTATGAATTTAGCTCCCACAATGGATATATGGAATTGATCTAAGTTGTATGATTTAGTATTTGTTCGTCTTTACCTAGAGCTTGCGAAAAATTGCAAATCAATGACCTATTTTATCTTGGGATTGTGTTGTAGTTATCTCATGCTCCAAATAGTTGATAATGTCGATGAATAGCCAATTCTATTTGATATTATCCTATTATGTTGAGCTATTAAATGAGATTATCTGTTATTGTTAATGTCATTTATGATATTGGTGCAGAGGTTGTAAACACATTAAGGGATCACCCTCCCAGGTCTTGCAGAGCCTGAAGTGTAGGAGGCTTTTTTAAAGTCCTTGTCAATTGGTCCATGTCCTTCAAGCTACCCTTGATTGGGATTGGCAATTCCATAGGTAGATTAGAAGACCAACTTGGTTACATTGTAAAACAAAACCAACACTTCCCTCTACCCTTAACCCAAAACACTTAACCCTTAAACCATCTACCCTCTACCCTTAACCCCCCCTCCCTCTATCTCTCTTCCACTCCTTCCCTCTCTCTCTCTCTCTATCTCCATCCTACCCCCCTCTCCCTCTCTTAGTATCTCAGCCTTAACCCTCCCTTCCTTTATCTCTCTCTCTCTCTCTCTCTCTCTCTCTATCTCAAGTCTCTCCCTCCTATTTCCTCCCTCTCTACTAGGTCTCTCTCTCTCACTCACTCCTCACTCACTCCTCAATCTCAAGTCTCTCCTCCTACCCCTTCTCCCTCTGCCCAGGTATTTCTCTCTTGCTCCTCCTCATCTCTCTCCCCTCCACCCCTTAACCTAAACCCTTAAACCATCTACCTCTACCCTTAACCCTCCTCCTCTATCTCTCCCTCCTCCCTCTCTCTCTCTCTCAAGTATCTTTAATATCCTACCCATCTCCCTCTCTTGGGTCTCTCTCCTCCTCACTCCCTCCTATCTCTCTCCCCTAAACCTAAACCCCTTAAGCCCTCCCTTCATCTCTCTCTCTCTCTCAAATTCTCTCCTCCTAGCACCACTCCCTCTCTCAGGTCTCTCTCTCACTCCTCACTCTATCTCAGAATTCTCTCCCTCCTCTTCTCCTCTCTTAGGTCTTTCTCTCACTCACTCACTCCCTCTATTTCTCTCCCCTCCACCCTTAACCCTAAACCCTTAAACCATCTACCCTCTACCCTTGACCCTCCCTCCCTCTATCTCTCTCCCACTCCCTCCCTCTCTCTCTCTCAAGTATCTTGAATATCCTACACCCTCTCCCTCTCTTAGGTCTCTCTCTCACTCACTCACTCCCTTGATCTCTCTCCCTTTAACCCTAAAGCCTAAAGCCTTAAACCCTCTACCCTTAAACCTCCCTTCCTTTATATATCTCTCTCTCTCTCTCAAGTCTCTCCCTCCTAGCACCACTCCCTCTCTCAGGTCTCTCACTCACTCACTCACTCACTCACTCACTCACTCACTCTATCTCAAGTCTCTCCCTCCTACCTCTTCTCCCTCTCCCAGGTCTTTCTCTCACTCACTCACTCCCTCTATCTCTCTCTCCCTACCCTTAACCCTAAACCCTTAAACCATCTACCCTCTACCGCCCTCCCTCCCTCCTATCTCTCTCCTCCTCCCTCCTCTCTCTCTTAAGTATCTTC
Source organism: Sequoia sempervirens (assembly GCA_007258455.2). Classification (NCBI taxonomy): domain Eukaryota; kingdom Viridiplantae; phylum Streptophyta; class Pinopsida; order Cupressales; family Cupressaceae; genus Sequoia; species Sequoia sempervirens. The sequence continues at coordinate 1,714 of VDFB02064093.1, forward strand.
AATATCCCTGCCTCTCCCTCTCTTAGGTCTCTCTCTCCTCCCACTCCTCCCTCTATCTCTCCCTTAACCCCTAGGCCCATAGCTTCCTTAAACCCTCTACCATCTCCCTTAACCCTCTCATTGCTCTCTATCTCTCTCCCACTCCTCCCTCTCTCAACAGATCACTCTATCTCTCTCCCTCTGCCCATAACCTAAACCCTTAACCCTTAAACCCCAAACCCTTAAAACCTCTACCCTCTCTCTCTCTCAAGTCTCTTCTTCCTACCCCCTCTCCCTCTCTCAGGTCTCTCTCTCACTCTCTCTCTATCTCTCTCCCCTCTACCCTTAACCCTAAACCTTAAACCCTTAACCCTTAAACTATGAACCCTTAAACCCTCTACCCTCTATCTCTCTCCCAGTACTCCCTCATTCCCTCTCTCTCTCTCACTCCTAAGTCTCTCCACTCTACCCTTAGCCCTCTACCCTTAACCCTTAAATCCTTAAATCCTCTACCCTCTATCTCTCTCCCACTCCCTCCATCTCTCTCTCTCAAGACTCTTCCTCCTACCCCTCTCCCTCTCTCAGGTCTCTCTCTCTCACTCACTCCCTCTATCTCTCTCCCCTTTGATGGAACTTTATATTTTTGCTCCTTATGTTCCATTCCTACCCTGCCTAGTGTTACTAGTCTTTCATGTTGTTAGAATTTTCCTTGGGTTGGCGGTTTTAGCTTTATTTTCATATAAAACCATTGTGTTTATTTTACACCTTGGTTGGTATCTATTTCGATGTTACTTTTTGAGGGGTTTTAAAATGACTTATGTCCTATCGTTCCGTCTAGGCTGAGTCCCTTTGTTTTAATATTTTATTTCCTCTGCAGGGTTTTATTTTCCTAAGTCTTGGTTGGCCCCATGTTTCATCAATTAAAAAAAACTTATGTCATTGTTTACCATCCGCCTAGTGATATCCCCTTGTCCTTTTAATAAATGTTTTGTTTTGCAGAAGGATGAAGTTCGCGCGACTGTTGATCAACTATCATTTGATCTCAGCCGCTCCCCACCATCCCGCGATGACCCCACCACACCGCTTTGGTTGATCATGATATCACAAGCAGGCACCACGTGTCCTATCTAGTGAGGCTGAAGGTGATAAGTTTGGTTGATCGTCGATCAATTGTCATAAGATATTAATGGTTTCCTGCCATCGCATGATCGAAAGTTGCAAGATTTTTACTAATTGCGATATTACAGGTGGGCGCCACGTGTCTCATCTGATGAAGCCGAAGGAATGAAGGAAATATTGTGGTAAATTAATCCAGCCTTAATACATTAAAAGGTGGGTTACTAAAGTGTTCTTGAGGTGCACATGTTTTAAATCAGTGGATATGTTATAATCTTGATGAAAAAGTTGCTCGACGGTTAATAATAAGGCTGGCGACTGTGTTGAAGGAACAAGATCATGAATGCTCAAGATCTATGGTTGCCTTCTATCGCGTGATCCAAAGTTGCAGGATCTTTACTGATTGCGATATCACTGGCAACCACCACGTGGACTTCCTTGGAAACGTATGGTATGGTGGGCCCGCTATTGCCACGTTGGCGATTGATCTAACTAAAATATCGATGGCTAAAATTTAAATCTGCATCAAATATGGTTGGAGTCATTCGTGCAGCACGCGACTGAGCTTTAATGGTGGATGAGACATTTGCTGGCATGATTTGATCGAGATAAAATCAATTCTCCTATTTTATTTGTATCACAAAGCATTCAAGTATTTTGCAGAGCAGTTTCAGAGCCGAAAGTGAAGTTGTGAATCTCTGTAGCCAAAATTTGGGACTTCTACAAACAAAGCCGTGAGTTAATTTTTGTGTTTCCTGATCATTCTGCACTTGAATTTGGGAAAAGATTTGATGTGCTTGTCATTGAGCTTGTTGATAAACGTGTTAGGGCTATAGTTTAATTATAGTTGTGAGAAATTGTAGTGTTTTATTTTGTAATTTCCTATCTCTGGTTAGTCCTAGCTATTCAAAGTGTGAAATTGTAAAAATACCCTAGTTTGTCCAAGATGGCACTGCCAAAGCAACATTCTGGCCAAGTTGACTATTTAAGAAGAAACCTGTATGATGATTTTCTGGATCAATTGCCCTGGTCAACGAATGATAGGAAGAAGGGATTGGTTCTAATGTGAGGGAAAATCCTGGGGAAAGGGTTAGTATATAATTGCTCTAACATTGCCGATGCTAGGGTTCCTCTCACAGGCTTGGAAATGTTCAAATTATGGTATGGACAGAGGAATTTACCTCACCCATTTTCAAATGGCTAAATGTATGATTTGGGAAAGCTGGTGGTCCCAAATGTGTTCCCTAACATAGACTTACTTAGGGCAGTGGTTGCAAGATATGACCTTGTCACACGGGTAATTAGGGATAATGATGGAAAGGCTCTGTTGAGTGTTAATAGAGAAGAGGTCCAATGGATTTTTGACTTGAGTGAACTGAGTGAAGACTTGGTTCCTATCAATCTTGAGGAAATGAAGCAGGAATATGCAAAGTTGAAATCTCTTTTTAGAGCTAAGTTGCTTCCACCTCATCTAGCTAGGGCAGGAGGTTCACAATTTCATATCAGCCCCAGTGACCAGGAACCTTTCAGATTAAACTATTTTGCAAATCATTTCTTGGCCACTTTCTATTCATTGTGTCAGATTTTAGGCTTCACTCTTGGTGCGGCGATGCCTATTGCATACATGTTCATGGGGGTGCCAATACAACACCCTAACTTCTCTGTGACATATGACTTTGCTTCTTTCTTGGCTGAGAGGATACACGAAGGGTTGTCAAAGTTGTAGAAAAATGATACTGACACTCAATTCTTCTGGTATTCTATGCTAATGCATATGTTCTTGTTCAAGAATGCTAACTTTTTCTTTGAAAAGATGGAATTAAGGCAATCGGTTGATGGAGAAAGATAGCAAGTACAATTATGGGCTACAAATTTATCTTGCAATAAGGAAAGCACCAGTTATGTGCAATTTGATAATTGCTTTGCTTCTAGGTTGAGGGCTAGATTGATGGTGAATGTACCCAAGATCCCTGAGGAATTGCATGATTTCCTCAAGCCAAAAGGGAGGAAGCCAAAATTGAAAGTTTGCCATAATTGGGGTGACATTATCCCATACCCAGTCAACACTATTTTGAGAGTATACGGTTTTCAAGGAACCCCCCATATACTACCATACAATGTGCCACCAAGAGTGGGGTTTGTAGAAGTTATGTGGCAAATAGGTTGTATCCATGAGGACACCTCACAGGGAGGGGTAAGGGAACATTTTTCCCTAATTATATAGTGGTGTCTGATTTTTCCTTTTCGAAAGGAGGCTGGGTGCATTTTGAAAAATTATTTGATGATTACCATTTGAGGTGTGGTCCAAAGTGGCAGCATGATCCTGAGGGTTTCTTTTCCCTTTTTAGACAAAGAATAAAGGCTGGAAAATTTGTGCATGAGTTCAACTTTCCTAAGGATTTGATCAGAAATGAATTTGATCTAAATAGGCAGGAGTTGAACAAGGAGAAATGGATAGCTTATGATAAGCTATTAGATATTGTGCATAAGATGGATCCAAATTATAATCCATTGTTGGAGTTCAATCCATACCATAAGAAGATTGACTTTCTAATGGAGAACTTCAAGGAAATTATGGGCACATTAAGGACCAAAAAGATAAATTTAGAACTGAGTCTAGGTGTATACGAACAAGGTGCCAGGCCAATTGAAACAAGGCCAACATAAGAGCCTACAAAAAGGTGGCCTATTTACAGGAGGAAAAAGGATGATAGCAGTGATGAAAAGGAAGTGGACAAAAAAGGAAAGCAAATAATGAAGTTTCCTTCACAACCAGGTCCAAAATTCAAAGTGCTTGGGGCAATTAAAATCATTGATTTAGAATCATCACCAGAAGACAGTCCCTCATCACCACCATCCGAGCCAAGCCCTAAAAGACAAAGAATTGATCAACCACAGGAGGATCTAATGGATGAAATTATTGATACTGATCAAGACATGCACGTTGGTATGCCTTCCCCTCCTAGGCCAGCTGAATTGGTTCTATCTAATTTAGATATGAAAGGAAAAAGTGTACAAGATGCAAAAATGGAAGTATGTAAGGAGTTTCTAGATGACAATACATTTGTAAAAACTCCTGTATTCTTGCAATTGGTATGGAGGATGAAATTTGAAGAATATCAAGAGAAATGTAAGAAGAGAAGAAAACTAAAGCCTGACAGGTCAGACCAGGATAATGATGAGGAGGTAAAAGCTGAATTAATGGAGGAATTTAAGAACATCACTCCTGAAGAGGGAAAAAGACTGGTGAGTCAGGTTGGTGTGTTGATTCTGCCTGAATGAGACATTGCAGATGCTATAGCATTTAATGCTATTTTAAAGTCCAAGCATCCTTTGCAAGACTCTAAAGAAGAAGTCAAGGCAACATTGCAAGATTCTTCCTTTAGTGAGGAATATGAAACTTTGGCAATTTGGGCATTGGCCCCTCAAGGAAGAAAGCCAAATGTTACAGATATTAATCCAAATTTTAGAGGAGGATTAATAATACAAAGAGCTTTAGAGACCTCAACCACTGAGGCCACTAATTTGACTGTGAATGTGGCCAAATTGGCCCAAAAAATTGTTGAAAGGGAGGAGGCTAAAAATAAGAGCCTAATCGAGAAGTATAACCTTTTGATTGAGGAATACAACAAGATGCAATAGAGGAATGTTGAGTTGTAGAATGAGGTGGAAAGGTTTAGGTATAAATAGATTGGGGAGACATCAAGTGCTCCAGGGACCAGTACATTACCTTCCACAATAGGGTTAGTGCCTCCTGCTTCTCCAAATGTTTCTACACCAGGGTCTCCCATTCAGAATCTTTCTCTCACCCCTCCTTTAGAACAAATTGATGAAGAAATAGAGTGCTTTGTTGATCCTACAAAGAAGCAACTCTTGCAAAGAATTGATGAATTGTAGACATCATTGAAGGTAAGTGAGGAGGGATCTCTTTCAAAGCAAAAGGAGATTGTTACTACTGTCTTGAGGCATTTAAATGAAAAGGTTGATAGTAAATTGCTATCTATACATTCTTTATATTCTTTGCTATTAAATGCAATAAAGAATATTGATAGGGATCATGAAATAGTGATACCATTGATTGAAAATTGGATCCCTAGGGCTAGTGATTTGGATGCCATGTATAAGACTTCAAGGTTTGATACAAATAATAGGCCCCAATCATTAAAGCCTACTCAAGTTTTGGTTAAATCATTGCAGGGTTTTTAGACCCTACCAGATGATTTGAGTAGGAAGATTAGGGAATTGGTGAAGAATTTTAATGATTGGGGTAACACATTGTTACCAGATATAATTGAGGAGCAGGGGAAAATCAGGTCACTCCAGCAGTGGTAGGATCAAGCAAGTGAAGTCATCAATGATCAAATTAAATTAATTTGTGATGACTTAGATTATGACTTGTTGGTGAGCTGTATGGATAAAATCATTAGTACCTACTCATTTTTGGAAGCTTTTGAAAGAGATACAAATTAGGTAGCGATAAAATACACACCTTATAATTCCAAGGTGAATGAGGTGATTAATTTTGATTGGCTGACTGATGAAGAATACTAGTAATGGGTAACTATATATTCGACTAAGGAAGAGTAAAAGGAATGGACTACTAATAGGTGGTAAATCAGATGATGCGGTTACAACGGTTTCTAGTTTTTCTTTGATGGCATTCTCGGCGTGGGTTACTTGTGGTTTTTTGTTGTTGCATCAACTTTTCTCAGCTAACATGATGAACAAGAATATTCTCCAAGGTGATGGATGTTGTAACAATTTTTGGAATATCACCAGGTGTGCCAACTGGCTAGTGACATGTGTACTTTCTGGCCTGATGCTTGTTTGCTCCTTCATTTTCTATAAGAAGGATTTCAAGGCTAGAAGTACGGGTTAGCAAGTTAGATAATTTTTGGACGAGTCTAGGTGAAGTTGTAGAGCAAATTGTAAAGTCTGATGGTTTTAGAGAGAAATACAATTTAGGTTATGAGTTATTCTGTAATCAATTTTGAATTCATGGGGATTTAATGTTGTATAACAATACTAGCATTTGAGTTGAAATGATAAATTCAAACTCATGTCTCTCCACTATAAATGCATATCCAAATCTTGAATAAGATGACTAAGGGTTGTTTCATTCATCTCATTGTTGTGTGTGTATAATCCTTATTTTAGCTTTAATTCAAGGAATTAATTAAAATGCTTGAATGGGATTATAGGCGGATATGTTATGTATAAGGATTTGATAAGTAGTATTGGGTGAGAATGCATACTGATGAAATTGTAATGCAATATTGTCAGGATCTTATATGTTATGTATTAAATCTGTCATAAACCTTTAGATGCTTATGAATTTGACTCCTGTAATGGATATATGGCACTGATATAAGTTGTACTTATTTGTGTAGTTCAATAATTGTTTGTCTTTTCCTAGAGCTTGCTACAAATTGCAAATTAATGACTATATTTTACTATGGATTGTGTTGTAGTTATCTGATGCTCCACATAGCTGATATTATCAGTGAACAACCAATTTTATTCGATATTATCCTATTGTGTTGAGCTATTCAATGGCATTATCTGTTATGTGTTAATATTTTTTTAGCTATTGGTATAGAGGTTGTAAACACATTAAGGGATCAACCTCCCAGGTCTTGCAGAGCCCAAAGTGTAGGAGGATTTTTAAAGTCCTCGTTAGTTGGTCCAGGTCCTTCAAGCTACCCTTGATTGGAATTGGAAATCCCATAGGTAGATTAGAAGACCAACCTGGTTATGGTGTAAAAAATAAACCAACACCCTCTACCTTTAACCCTAAACCCTAAACCATTAACCCTTAAACTCTAAACCCTTAAACCCTCTACCCTCTACCCTCTATCTCTCTCCCACTCCCTCCCTCTCTCTCTCAAGTCTCACCCTTCTACCCCCTCTCCCTCTCTCAAGTCTCTCTCTCTCTCTCACTCACTCTTATCTCCCTCCCCTCTACCCTTAACCCTCTACCCTCTATCTCTCTCCCACTCCCTCCCTCTCTCTCTCACCGAATCCCTCTATCTCTCTCCCCTCTACCTGTTGGTTGTTTTTACTGTAACCAGGTTGGTCTTCTAATTTACCTATGTAATTTCCAACTCCAATCAAGAGTAGCTCGAAGGAATTAGACCAACTGACGAGAATTTTAAAGACCTCATACACTTTGGGCTCTACAAGACCCAGGAGGGTGATACCTTAATGCATTTACAACCTCTACACTATTATCATAAACAACATTAACAACAACAAATAATCTCATTTAATAGCTCAACATAATAGAATAATATTGAATAGAATTGGCTATTCATCAGTAATATCAACTATTTGGAGCATGAGATAACTATAACACATTACACAGTCTAAAATAGTCATTGATTTGTAATTTGTAGCAAGCGCTAGGTAAAGACAAACAAAATATTGAACCATACAAATTAGTACAACTTACATCAGTGCCATATATCCATTGAGGGAATCAAATTCATAAACATCTAAGGGTTTATGATAGATTTAACACATAACATATAAGATCCTTAAGAACATTGCTTTAAAATTTCATCATGTATTCTAACCCAATACTACTTATCAAATCCTTATACATAACATATCCATCGACAATCCCTATTTAAGATGTTTTGAATGCTTTGTGATACCAAAAATGGAAGAATAGTTGCTTTATTTCGATCAAACCATGGTAGTAGATGTCATGGCTGCCATTAAAGCTTACTCACGCACTACACAAATGACTCTAATCACATTTGATGCAGATTCAAATATTAGCCATCAATCCTTCACCTTGGTGAGATCATCAGATGACTTCCTTCAAAGAAAACTGACATAGTCGCCATCGTGGCAATAAGGGGCCCACCATACTAATTGTTTCCAAGTAGATCCACGTGGCACCCACCCGTGATATCACAATCAATAAAGACCTTGCAACTTTTGATCATGCGATGGCAGGAAACCATGGATCTCAACCATCGACAACCCTATTCATTTAACATAGTCGCCAGCCTTGTTATTAACCATCGAGCACCTTTCTACCGAGATTATAACATCTTCGTTGATTTAAAACATGTGCATCTTATAACTGCTTTAGTAACCCGCGACATAATATATTAAAGATGCATCAAAGTATTTATCATTCCTTCGGCTTCACCCGGATGAGACACGTGGCGCTCGCTTGTGATATCGCAATCAACAAAAACTGTGGTGGGGTCATCATGGGATGGCAAGGAATGACTGAGATCAGACGATGATTGATCTACAACCATGCAAACTTGTCCCTCTACAAAATAAAAAAATTTAGGGGAGAGGGCCTAGTAGTCGTGCGGGGTACAATAGTCATGCACTCAATCGTGATGATAATACCCAGTATTACCACATATTTATACTATATATTGTAAATAAATAGTCCAAATGTAAATAAAAAGAAAACCAAATGTTGATAAAAAATGGATCCATACTTGAACACATGAGAACCTCTAAATGTTATATGAAAAAAAAAAAAAACATTCATGAAGAAGTGAAATAAGTATTTTTTGTTTCAAATAAAATATCACAACTCTCCACTATAAGTATATCATTTAAAAAATAAAATGCTCATTTAATAAAATAAGACACTCATTGAAACAAGTATTGTTATCATAGTGAAAAAATATTGTTCTTATGTGTACAACAATTGGGGTAGCAATGTACAAGCATTGGATAATTTATATTAATAGTTTGTCCTATCACAAATATAAAAGGTGAGTACAATAAATAACATGTATTTTCCCATTAAATGTGAAGGATTTTCAAAAAGTTTAGTGTTCAACTATTGGTCCATTTTGTTCAATATAAGTTGTATTTTAAATCATTATGTGTTGTTTTTATAACAACAAATAGATTTTTTGTGTTCAACTATTAGTCCATATGTGTTGAATATAAAAGGTAGAGATATCAAAGATTTATGTTTATCAATAAGTATTTGGTCCACTTAGGTTGTATATTAATTTTAATTTAAATAAAAATATCATATTCTACAAGCAACAAATGATATTTTTTTGGTTCAACTATTGGGGTTCCATGATTAAGTTTTGGTTGAACCTTTAAAAAGTAAATTTTAGACACTTCTCAAAAGATCTGTTGATGTGGCAAGTTGCATGATGAGTCATGCCTCCAAACCTTAGTTATAGATAAATAAGAGACCAGTCTACATTTAAAAAAAAAAATGAAGGTTCTACGATATTCCAGTCAATTGCTACATGCTGAGAAAGTTAGCCTGCATGACTACTGGGCCCTCTCCCCTAAAGGAATAAGGTTATCTCTCTCCCCACTCGCTTCTCCCTCCCTCCCTCCTCAAGTCTCACCCTCCTACCCCTCTCCGCCTCAAGTCTCTCTCTCTCTCACTCTTTTATCTCCCTCCCTCCCCTTAACCCTCTACCCTCTATCTCTCTCCCACTCCCTCCCTCTCTCTCTCACTTAATCCCTCTATCTCTCTCCCCTACTGCTGGTTGTTTCTCTGTAACGGTTGGTCTTCTAATTTACCTATGGAATTGCCAATTCCAATCAAGGGGTAGCTCGGGACCTAGACCAACTGGCGAGGATTTTAAAGACCTCCCTACACTTTGGGCTCTATAAGACTGAGGGTTATCCCTTAATGCGTTACAACCTCTTACCATTATTGTAAACAAAATTAACAACAACATAATCTCATTTAATAGCTCAACATAATAGCATAATATTGAATAGAATTGGCTTGTTCATTAGTAATATCAACTATTTGGAGCATGAGATAACTACAACACATTCCACAATGTAAAATAGTCATTGATTTGCAATTTGTAGCAAGCGCTAGGTAAAGACAAACAAAATACTGAACCATACAAATTAGTACAACTTACATCAATGCCATATATCCATTGAGGGAGTCAAATTCATAAACATCTAAGGGTTTATGACAGATTTAACACATAACATATAAGATCCTTGAGAACATTGCTTTACAATTTCATCAACATGTATTCTAACCCAATACTACTCATCAAATCCTTATACAAAACATATCCACCTACAATCCCATTCAAGTATTTTAATTAATTCCTTGAGTTAAAGCCAAAACATAAATCATACACACCACAAGAGTGAGATGAACGAGACAACCCTTGATTATCTTATTCAAAATTCAGATATGCATGTACAATGGAGAGACATGAGTTTGAATTAATCATTTCAATTCAAATGCTAGTACTGTCATAAAACATCAAATTCCCATGAATTCAAAACCTACTACAAAATGACTCAAAACCTAAATTGAATTTTCCTTAAAACCATCGAACTTTACAATTTGCTTTGTAACTCTACCTAGACTCGACCAAAAAATATCTAACTTGCTAACCCGTACTTCTGGCCTTGAAATTTTTCTTATAGAAAATGAAGGAGCAAACAAACATTGGGCTAGAAAGTACCTCTCATTTCACATACTTTTCTTCATAAAACTTTTGAGGACAACAGCTATACCTTCTTTATTTCTCATCCTACGCCCTATTCATGCATCCTAAAATTACAACAGTATCCATGGGGCCTCTTACACAAGCTACCGTAATCACAAAAAGTGTAAGAGCCCCTTTATATCATGTTTGGACTACAAAACCCTCAAAAATAGGGTAATCGGGCTGTATGCAAAGAAATGAAACTTTCTAACTCAAATCAATGCCTTAAGCCCTCAAATCAGATTCAAATCAAAGCTAACACATATCTTCATGACCTGGAATTGATTTCACATCAAAATATGGCTGCATGTGACCGTACAGTGCTGCATAACAAGAAAAATATAATTTTTTTGAAGAAAAACACAAATTTTTGAATGTCAAGAGCTTGTATTTTAAATCCTCAACCATCAACAACCATTACAATGATCACTTTATGCCTTTTAAAGGCCTTTACACGTCAACCACTGAACAAACACCTCTACAACTGACTTTTTAATCTTTTATGATCACATGAAACATAAAACACACTAATTTCAAGTTGTTAACATCACTATTGAAATGTTTTAATTTTTGACCTTTCAAAAATTAAAAATTACATCATTAAATTAATTCATGTAACAAAAATTAAAAAAAATCATGAATTAATTATTTAACCATAATTCAAATATAATTCCATCAGAAATTAATAAAATAGATAATATAATCGCATAACTCATACATTTCAATGTCATTGATCTTCTTCATCAACTTTTTCCATCATCGATCCAGTTCGACATTATAAGATTGGTCATATCATAATCATCACCATGAGTATCGATTTTGATATTGTCATCATCCATAGATATCTTCATGAACATTAACTCCTACATCATCATGATCTAGTTCCTCTTCTTGACATCTTCATTAAGGGACATCATCAACTAACTATTGATCTTGATCATCATCTACATCATCTTCTAGTTCTTGGTATCTTCTTCTTCCACCACATTATACTTTACCAGCCTTCCTCTTGGATCATGTCTAACAACAAATTACCAACCCGATTTACCTGGAACCTCTGAGTAAAATACCTGCTCATTGGCTTGGAAGAACATAGGGCTCATTTCCAGCTCACTCGATCAACCATTAAACCATGGTAATCCATTATCACGTTCAATAACAGTTCTCTCAAGATAATTTTCATTCAATTGTAGCTTGTACCATAGGATGATGAACATAATTAATTTGAAGGACTTAAAGTCACACTCAAGTATATCATCCAAAATCCCATAGTATCGATTTTCTGAGACTTCTGGATGTATGTTGCTTCTAGATGAAACATTAGTCACCTGAAAGACTGTAGTTATACCAGAATGACAAGTTTTCTTCATGTCATCCAACATTTTGATTCAAAATTTATGACCATTGCACCACATAGCCTTGTAAAAATTATTGCAATATCGTCAGTTGATAAACATATTTATTCTTGGCTGAATGTATGCAAAGAAAACAATCTCAACATATATATATATATCAATATAATTGAAAATAATTAAATAATATGGATGATTAATATATTTATACGTACCTGTTTATCTCTTAAACCATATGCTAAATCAACTTCCTTTTGTGTAACATTGGAATCTCAATTACAATGAGCTTCTTTAACCAATGAAGCCACACCTTCCCATATTAATGCGTGACCAGATTGTTGACATTGTTCAATCCATACCATCATCCAATCAAGATTGTTTGTGACGTACAAATGTAGTGCATCCCACTCTTGACCAGCTGTATAAAAAAAATTGAAATTCACAAACAACGTATAATTAGTTAAATACCATAGTATACGACCTTAATTTATAATTGATGTATATTGAAGATTAAAAATTAGATAAGTACAATATACATAAAAACCATACATAAAATGTATTCCAATTAATCTCCATGACCATCTTATAATTACCTCTCACTTTCCTCAATCTACCTTTCCCCATTAGGTACTCCCCTTTGAATTTGTTAATGGAGTTGAGATCCCAAATGCAATCTACATGGATCTTTGCTGCAAACTTAGGAAGATATTCACTAATGTACACCATGGTCTGGTATACCATATATCCCTCCACCATAGAACCCTCATAATGTGCTCTTTTTCTAACCAAATCCCTAAAAAATTTCAAGTGCCTCTCAACCATCCACATTGACCTTGTGTGTATAGGTCCACACAATTCAATCTCCTCAACTTGGTGTATGAGGTAGTGTTCTTGTGCATTGAAAAATGTCGAAAGTAGACACTTTTGCATTTCACACATTAGATGAGGAATTTTTCTCTTCCAATAATTTATATCTTCTTTATGGATTTTCTTTAGATGATAGCCATATATAAGTGATTCAAGGCGCAAATATATTAACAAGATTTAACAAAAATATATAGTATATTACATAACAAGTAAAACAAATGTCAATTATAAGATGTATACAATGAATTGAACAAATGTCACTACTTACCTCATGTATTTTCCAAGATCATATATAACTTGCTTGACATTGTTGTCAAAGTTGTCTGGGAGAGATAGAGGTAGAATGTACTGCAACAATTATAAAATGATATTTTCATTATTTTTCCAAAAGTAGTAAACACAATACATTGAAAAGTACATGCATTATACAAGTGTATATAATATACCAGAATAATTACTTTAATGAAGGTATGCCAATCATGCATTTTTATCCCTGATCCAAATTCACATTTCTTTGTTATTATATTGTTTATGTTCACAGCAAATCCTGTGGGAAATTGAATTTTTCGTATGACTTCTTTTATAGAATTGCTTTGCTGCTCTGTTAATAACCAAGGAAAGTGACTTATATTAGTTTGGTCTCCATCACTATTTAATTGAATGACATTTTTCATTGCATGATTGGCTTCCTAAATGTCACTACAAATTTTGACAATTTTTTCTTTGTCATGCCTTCCATCCAATATTTTCCATAATGTTTCTATTATATTCTTTCCGATATGCATTGTATCAAACAAATACACAATTTGTAGCTGCTCATAGTAGGGAAACCTACTAAATTATCTGGGATAAATTTTCAGTCCTTGTGGAAGCCAACCATTAATGCCTTGACGACCTTCATGAAGCATATAAGTTAAACAAATTAACAACAACAATCATTGTCAATTACAACATGAGTAAACACAACACAATATAAAAATATAAATTCAAAACATATCATATATGATAGATAAACAATTTGATCCGGATGTATAACCTTGACGACACCTATTATATTCCAACTCCATATAGGTTTAGGTGTCATTCTTGTGGTTTTGATGTAGCCCCTTCCCATTGAAAGAGATGTTTTTCAAGATTCGACATTTATGATTTCTTAAGGAGTAAAGTGCCTATACTCATCAAACAATTGATTTCCTAAACTTGTTGAACGACGAGATTTCATCTTTGGACCACAAATTGGACATGCAAATTTTCCCTTTGTTTGAAGACCTATAAGATCATATATAATTGGATTAAATATGCCAATTTTTATAATTATATACAATGAATAGATTATTTTAAAACATGATATCTACTTCACTCAAACAGCCATTTTTAAAGTGTACTTAATCGCTATAACATACCACACAAAATGTGTTAGCCTTAGGGCATCATGAATTGTCCATACAAGCATTGCATGGAATTGAAATTGTCTTTGTCCTATTGGTCTAGAGACGTCATACATAGTGACGCCATTCCATAACTTTAGTAACTCATCGATAAGAGGCTCGATATATACATTCATATCTTTAACTTGGTACTTACCTAGTTGAATGAACATAAACATTACATAATTATTATAACCATTTTACTGCAATATATATAAATTAATGTACATGACTATTGAATGAGAAAAATATAAGTCATTATGCAACAAATAAGACAAATGAGATGCTACTACGTTAAAGAAAATTGATGTAAACAAATACCTGGAACAATCATTGACAACATTATGTGCTCCCTCTTTATTGACATCTATGGAGGAATGTTATTGTTCATAACAAAAACAGGCCACATTGAGTAAATAGATCTCAACTCTCCAAATGGATTGACACTGTCGACTCCCAATGAAAGCCTGAGATTATGAGGTTATTCTTTAAAGTGTGGCCATTTTTCCTCCATGTCCCTAAATGCAGAACCATCCACAGGAATTCGAAGAATGTCATCTCCACTTCTATTCCGTGCATGGTAATCCATAAATTGCGCTAAGCTTTCACACCTAAATAATTGTTGCATACATGGAATAATGGGAATATAACGAAGAACCTTGTGAGACACCTTTTTTGTTAGTTGATTTGTTCGATATCTACTGATATGACATTTCGGGCATCCTATTAAAAATTTCTGCTATTTATGATATATAATATGAGCATTGGGACATGCATCTATTGCTTGATACTCTATTCCGATATCTTTCATAATGCCAGATAAATCTCGGTATGAGTGAGGTAAAATATTTGATGGTAAAAAAAAATTCTCCAATCAATCTACAACAAAAAATAATTTGTTAATATAAAGAATATTAATGGTACATATTTCATCCTTTATTTACTAGTGATGAACTAACAACAATTAAAATAGATGAAAAAATATGACATATATGACATACCTTAACATCCATGAGATTGCTATGTTTGATAAACCATTCATAACCTTCAAGTTCAACAACAACAATACAACAGAGAGAAGAGTTGTTTGGGAGCTTTCATAAAGGGGCTCATATGCCTTCTCAAGTACAGGTAAATCATGAATATCATCAAAGTCATCTGGATCATCATGATCAACTCTACCACTAAATGTGTCATGGATCAATGTATTCGTACCATCATCTTCAATTGTGTTTTCTGGCGCATGATCATCTTCTTCCATAGGATCATTAACTTCAACTTTGATATTCATAGCTCCATGTTTGTTCACTTGTAAAACCACATTCTACGAGCCGTGATAATCCATATCATCTATCCTAGGGCGCCCCACCTTTATAATAATGATAGACACAAATAAACCATGATCATGATCAAGTGATTATATATATATGTATATCTATACAATGTTAACATGATATAAACACATATAATGAACAACTTACCAATGGACAATAATCATGCCCCCCTTCAATGTGACCATGCTGCCTACAATGTTTCTCAACTTCTATGATTAAAATTCGTCTCATCTTTAAGCCCTTGCAATTATTGCAAGGACAATAACATTTCCCATCACCCTTTCTTTTCAATCTAGCCCACAATCTATCAAGTGTCTCTTCATTTTGTTCTAGACTAATATTATCTGACATGATTTTTCTTTGCCAAGCTTGACTATTTAGATATTCAAAAAATATCAAACTCACACTCCAATAATTTTTATTCATAGGAAGGTAATAAAATCTAATAATTATGATATTTTACACCAAAAAAAATTGGCATGCAACCACCCCTGCAAAAGAGAAGATAGTCTGAAGTTAATGACCCTAAAAAACACTTTAAAATGCTAATTCCAAAACTTATTAAATTCTGATTTTACTATGATTTCCAACCGTTAAGATTCCAAAAATCATAATATTGAACTTGATCGCAAACTTCCTACAACGATGGAGGTAGTGAGCTAGTAAGAGCAAGTGACCCATTCCTAAGGAGCAACAAGTCAGAATTATCATTGCTAATGTCAATACATATTTATCCTTTTAGTTAAAGATGCAATGTGTCACTTCTTATGATGAGCTTATCCCTAGGGCCCTCAACATTGAGAGAGCCCTAATCGCACAAGGAAGAACACACTAGTAGAATTTGGAAAAAAAATGACTAGGTGACTAAAAATTTTAGTCACAACAACTAAAAATGACTAAATTCTGCTTATTTTTTTCAACTCAGCTATAAATGAGTAAATAAATTACTAGTTTGGTTGTTGATTAAAAGTTATTTAGTCACACAAATAAAAATGACTAAATAGTTAGTCATTTATTTAGTCACAATCCATTTGAATAAATCATTTAAAGAATCAAGAATATAGCCTGCCAAAATACTCTAAAACTTTAATAAACATACCCTAAAACTTTTTTCAAAATCTTATTTTCAGGCGTAGCCCACTAGAATAGAGTTTTCATTTTAATAAACATACTTTAAAACCTTCGTCAAAACATTATTTTAAAGCATAGACTGCCAAAATGGAGAAGTTTTTTCGTAAAGAATGACAGAGAATGGTGAGGAGATGTGCGTGAAAGGAGGCATATGATTCATTGCTGCTTATCTCATTCCTGCTTTGCTCAACAAATCTTACATTGTTCCCGCTACTATTTGTAATCTAAGTATTTACTTGACATATATTTGCATAATCTCAAATTCCTTCAAAGGCTTTTGAAGTATCAATGTATCCTATATAGGGTTTAGAATAATTTCTTTTAATTAAAAAAATAAATAAATGATGTATTTCCCTATAATTAGATAATGTGGAGATCTCTTAAATCTGCCCCAACACACTATCCTCTTTGGTACTGTATTCATTACTCCAGCTACTAGGGTTTTGCATGTGACATCTTTAATATCTTTATGACCGTGGCTTTTAAATAGATCTCAGTCTTTGCTTTAATCCTTTTCATGGTAACCTTTGAGTTCCATAATCCACCTTCAATCTCTTCTAAGAACGGTGTCTTAAGCTAGAATGCATAGTATGCATATAAAGCAAGTCCTTCATACCTTCCATTGTTCCAAACCACCACTCACTTCCTTGCTTAAAATGTTTCCTCCATAAGCACGATAACATGTTTTAAAATCATGGTTGCTAGTGATTGACCATTAAGGTCACCACTTTCATCAAGATACAATGAGATTTTTGTCTTCAAACTCAAGGAATTATGCAAGATAATATTGTGAATTGTTTGTTGTGTATGATTTTATTTTCTTGCACATTTATTGCTTTGCTAACTTCCTTTAAGACTGGGTATTGCACCCTCAACTATAATCTCAAAAAGTTCAATCACTATCACTTGAAGATTCCTTTCATGAGCATCCTTCTATAAAATCAAACTATGCTCTATAGACTGCCTACTTACTACAGGGGACTCATTGTTTCATGGTATTGTAGATCTTAAGATCCTTCAACCTTATTGACACTCCTTCACAGTCCACAATGTATTATTCACTATTCTCCCATCTTTGATGAGTCTCAAAACACTACTCAAACATGCAATCCACTACCTCCATTATACATTAATGGCTAAGAAGAAACATTGAACCTATGATTACCACTATTACTTCATTTGGACAGTCATTCCCTGATTGCATTTTCCTTGTCTAACACTACCAAAAGCATTTGAAAAACCCTGAAGGTCAGCAAGGGGGTAAGGAAACTCACTGTTAAAATCTCCACTTTACTATGCAAGGTTTGAGCTTTATTATCTTGTCACTGCTCAACCTTTTTTTGACTGTCACATCTCAAGTGACTGTCATTCTTCTTACCGTAGATTATATTTACAAATGTCACTAAGCTACATAGTGTGCTTGTTATTGGCTACAATCTTTAGATTGCAAGATTTTGTTATTAGCTACAATGTCTCAATCTTTCTAGTATTACAACCTCACTAATCCACTAGAGTTATTGTTTATGTTTCTACGGAGGCCTAGGGTTTGTACCCTAATCATGCTCTTACCAATGCTTCTGTTGGTATTAAAAAACAACCTTAAATCTTGGGTCAAAAAATTAGTTGTCTTGAAAAGTTGTGGTATGATCTTGGATTGTATCCTAGAGTGTGTGGGAAGCTTGTGTTTGATCATTAAGGTATGTAAACCTGATCAGGGAAATGTATCCTATATAGCATGGGTCTTGTTTTAATACTTTCCATAATGGCTATTAGTAGATCACATTATTATAGTTTATGGTAACCCAAGATTGCATTCAAGTATGTAACAAACTTGGTTTGTAGTTTAAGCTATACACTTTTAAGTAACATTCATAAGGTTTAGAAAATCTTGATCACTCTCTAGAATAGCCCATTAAACATGGGTTGTGCTTGAATGCACTACATAATTGATATAACACAACCACTCTGCATATCAACTAGAGTTATAGGCTCTTTATTGCAGCAAGAGGTAATCACTCTTCGATCATGCTATAATTATATCCTAACCTGTTAAACTTGAGACAACCTAAATGCACCCAATGATGATTGACACCTACATTATACAACCTGAATTAACTACATTATATGAGTGCCTCCATTTCTATCACAACATAGCCACATTAAACTTGGGTCACACATGAATGCATCATGTATTTGTTATAGCACAATTGTGCCACATGACAATAGAGTTATGGATCACATAATTACAGTCATAAGAATCTGTTCCTTGGTTGTGATCTTATGGTGATTCCACACAACAAAATTTGGACATGAAATTATCAAAACCTAAACCTCTAAAAATGAAATCTGATGAGATGTTGCTTTAAAATATGATTTTCAAACATGGAACTACAAATATGACTTCACAACTGAATTTTGCAAAAAGACAATGACTACCCTCAACTTGTGATATCTTCTTGAATTTTTTCTGATTTTTCTCAAGAAAATCATCCTTAGTTCTCCACAAATTGTCTCAAGTAGAGAAAAACACTGTCGCAATAAATCAACGAACTCACTTTTCTTTATGTCGGCCACAATTTGATTTTTTTCTATTTTTCATGTTTTTCGAAATTTCGACGAAACTGATAGTCGAAATTGTGACGAAACCTAGGTTCGTTGAAATTTCGATGAATGTCGTGGATAAACCTTCAAAAAATTGAAAATTACACATCAAATTTTACAAGCACCCAACGATACATCAAATTATACATATTTCATCGGATTTTGCGGTCAAATGAGTTAGTGTTATTATGAAGATGTATATGAGTTATCCTCTACATGATAGCTACAACAACCTATTGTGTTATGTGGACTAACCATTTGCAGGTTTTCAATCAATTCAATCATCCACCAATCAACCTTTTGTGGTGACTTATGGTGTGGAAATCACTTGGACAACGATTTCATACCTAAGGTAACCTTATCCATCATCATTTGTTAGTACAGTCAATTATTATTTATTTAAATTTTTCCCGACCTAAGGTAAGCCCTCTTTACCATCATTATTTTCTATTTGTGGAGGTGGAAACCAAAGCGAGGTTTTACTTAGGCAAGCCCCTATACAACACAACCTTTCCCTCTCTTTTCATGTGTGTAGGCCAAATCTGAAAGTTTCGTCAACATAAAGCTATAGGAAAACATAAAGTAGACTATGACATGTCATCTAAAGTTTGAAGATCACAAAATCATCATTTTTGGTCAAGGGAACCCACACCCTTGACCCCCAAATTAAGGCTCAATTTTCATGTGCAAGTTTCTCTCTATCTTTATTTCTTAGATTTGTAACCGTTCTACAAATTTTTGTTTTCATCTGTGATAAATTGCATTTTCAAATCTAGGGTTTATGTCAAATAGGTCAATTAAATTTCACATCAAATTTCTCCTCTTTGCAACACAAAAGAACCAAAACTTGGTAGATTGACTCTCCTTTGAGGCAACTAGCCAATAGTAACACCCTTGTTGGTTTGAGTTCTAATGTTAGTGCAAGAAAAGATTGATCTAGTTAATCTACTAGTTAAACCTAGGATATCTCTTTTTACACTACAAGAGTGTGTCAAATTTCGACATTGAAATGGAGACACTTGAGCACACTTTAGAAACATCATACATTATATTTATTCCCTCATCTTCCTTTCAGGATTGGGAAGAAATCATGAATACATTCTTGGCTTTGTTTCTTCCTAAGGGGAGGAATGTTGTTTGATGGTATTGGATCATCATCAAAATTCATTGTTAGACATATACCACCGTTGCAAGAGACACTACATTAGGGGGGGGTTGCATTGTCTCTCTTTTTCTTCTGTCTTATGGGGGGTATTTTTTTCTCACATGGGGTTTTTTCCTCATTTTTCATTGAGAGTATTTTATTTTTCATCTCTTTTTGGGAGGAGTTTTTTCTCACCGGGTTTTATCTTTCTATCTATTTGTGAGAGATTGTATTTGTACATGGGTACCTAACATGGCCTTGTAGCTAAGACTCATCCTTGCATCATCTGCATAGTAGTCCACTCCTTGAGCTTGACCTAAGGGGGGTGTTGGTGTGAATAAGGTATTCTACCTAACTAGTTCACTTAGTAGGTCCTATTTGTTGGGACAAAACTAAAGATAATAATTTTGTCTATGTATTGGTATCCATGTTCATAATTTAGTTCAATCCTATGTCAATACAAGATGTAAGACTTTAGAAATATGTAACTATATACCTAAAGGATGAAAGTAGTAAGTCAAGTGAGATGATATGCAACAAACCCGATTCAAACAATCTAGAATACTAAAGGATTGTTGGAATAGATTCCCATGAATTGTAACAAAAAATATTACAGTTTGCTACAAGAATTACAAGCCTTGTTACAAGAAAAAATTCTACATGTACAAAGTGTATCTGGTGACATGAACAACAAATGTGTATTTTTTTAGAAATTAACTTAAAATTGTGGAACATCAAGAACAAGAACTTCAAACATCAAGGGATTACCTATCTTTAAATTGGGGAACAAGAGTTAAAGATTATTTTTAGAGTGTGGATGATATTTTTGGAAAAATCATCTGGAAATATTTATCTAAGACCCCTATCCCTAATGACCATAAAACAAGTTTGGAGTTTATTAGAAAAAACAAAATTGTATACAAATCAGAGGATCCTAATAAGCTAGTCTAGGCTCCCTAAAAAACTAGTACCTACATAGTCTACCAAGGTTATAAACAATCATTAATAGGGGTGAACAATTGGAAAACTAGAGAGCATTATCCTTTTGATGGAATGTAATGGTGTTGCCTAAGGTAGGTTGCTTTACTTGATTGACATTAAAGAAAAAGATCCTAACTACTGACAAAATCTCTAAACTGCATATATCAAATCCCTTTAAATGTGTCATGTGTGATGCTACCTTTGAAGATGTAGATCACCTCCTGATCCAATGCTCATTTGCTCAATCTTGTTAGCAATTTTTTCAAACCAAATTGAATTGGAATTCTCTCTTGCAAAACACACTATGAGAAGTCTTCTCAAGTTGGCTCATGTTGTTCAAATATTATCTCTTTGCATGCATTTGGAGGGTGGTGTCAGTAATTGTTATATGGTCTATTTGGCTGGAAAGAAATAGAAGAATCTTTAGGAAAGTATCTACATCCAAAGAGAAGGTTCTCAATAAAATAGAAAAATCAATATCAAATGTCACAAACACATATGTTCAAGTAAACAAGCATGTGGGATCGATTTTCACAGATTGGGATTCTCAGATTCTGAAGCACTAGGATCAATTGGTGTTACCTTTAAAGGGGAGCCTTCATCAAACAAAGAAAAAAATAGATAGATCAAAGATCTCTTGGATCCCTTCTCCAAATAGCTTCCATAAACTAAATTTTGATGGAGCTTCCAAAGGGAACCCAGGAAAATTAGGGGTTGGAGTTGCTATTCAGAACAGTATGGGATCTCTAGTCTGTGCAAAGTCAGTGCACCTTTCAGATGGTTCAAATAACATTACATAGGCACAAGCCTTTTTGTGGGGCCTCAAAATGTCTATTGATTTCAAAATTTTAAATATTTAGATCGAAGGGGATTTGTTTCTAATTATAAATACATGCAAACAACATCAAATTTAAAACTAGAAGCTGGCATATATCATGCAACAATTTTGGAGACTAATGGAAAAACTAGATGGATTTAGCATCACCCATTACTACACAAAAGGTAATTGCTTGGTTGATTACCTGGAAAACATAGGTAGTGAATAAAAATTCCAAGAAATTGTTTACAAAAAATATGTTATAACCGCACACAAAGACCTAGAAAACATCATAGCTAAGGAAAGTGTGCAAGCAGGTTAAGCAAGGTGTAATTGAAAAGCCCTTACATAAACTAAATTCTTAGAGGTATCACCTCCAAAATGATTATTAAAGGGGAAAATTCTTGTAAAACTGACAGATTCACGATCATAATTAAATGTTTGGGTGATCAGATCAAGCCTCAATCAAAGGGACACATTGCAAGGAGAAGTATGGGAAAATATTACCATAATCCCACAACAAATACATGCCAACATTGTCCCCCGTCATGAGTCCTAATCATCTATGAGGTTGATTACATGTTTTTATTATCTATCATGCTTCTTGGTGCATGTACAAGTTTTTTATTAACAAATATTCAATTCAAATGTGTTTGAAGCCCTTTCAATTAATTCATGCACACCACTTCAGGTGGCAACTCATGCCACAACTTAAGGCATGCAAAGTTAGGACATTTGGCAATCATTTCACAGTATGACCTACACAAAAATTTGCTAGAATGTATGATAGATTTCATTAAAATCCCTCCTCCCCATCTTTGTCGCTACCCTTTCTTGTTTTATTCCATTTGTTTTCCTTGTGTTTTGCTTCATAGTCACAAGGTGAGCTCAAAGAGGACGGAGTGGAGTAGGAGTCTACAATCAGGTGTGCCATAATTGTAAACAAATCAGTATTGACTACATGCCCTAGAACTTCAGGGTTTCTTTGTAGGCCAAGGCTTGGGAGCGGCCATTTTTTGGTTACCTATCTCATGCCAACCTAGAGGTGATATTCAAGGTCGAATGCCCTAGAGTAGAGGATTGCATTTGCACAATTCTGGGTATTGAAGTAACAAGCCCAAATACGAGGTGCATTTTATTCTCTTTGCAGGTTCTTTCCATTTTTTTGTCAAATTTTTTTAGACCTTCTCCAGTCTTTAGATGACTTGGAAGACATAATTGGAAAAGTTGTTTGAGATTATTTCTTGGAGGATAATGCCATTTCGTAGGGTGTGAAAAGTTATGACCTGTTCAAAGGAAAAGGTTTTGTGGGAGGCATCTACCCACAAAAATATCTAAAGAAAAGGAGGGCATTCATGCTCATATATGATGCCATAATATGTACTGGAGCACAAGTACAACAAAGTGCTGCTAAGGGTTTTGAACCAGAATTCTAGGGATGTCTATATAAACATGGACATCAAATTCAAGGAGAAATTCTATGCAGTCTTGTTCCTCCTAAATCACGTTTCCCACCCAAATGCCAGTGCTACCTTGCCCTGTCATCTACCCCAAATGGTGCAAGTGGAATCCTTTGCTTTGACCTGCCAAAGGGAAAATTTAGTGGGTTTCTCATGAATGGAATCTAATAAGCAGTACGCCACAACCTCAAGAAACAAACCTCAAATGCAAGTGAATGTCTTTTTTGGCATAAATTTTACTTTATGGGTTTCCTATTAAAGAAAATTGTTTAATCCGTAGAAAATTAAGTGTACACCTTTTCTCATTAGTGATGCAATCAAAAGAGTGTGCAATTTTTTAGCACACATCATTTTTCTCTACCTTAGTTTCTCAGACAATGTAACATCTAACTGGGCAAGCCATGATTATAATCATCCTTCTTTACTGTACTCAACCCGATCTACACTAGATTTCTCTATTAGCATTCTATAAAAAAAATTATTAATATAATATGAATATATAGGCTTATATACCTTTTTCTTAATTTTTTTTTCAAATAAATAATATATGTTAAAAGAATTTAGATAGATGTCAAATTTTTAATAGAGGATAAAATCTCATCAAAATCTATACCCTCAACCTAGGATAACCTTTGGCAACCAATCATGGTTTGTACTATTTAATGCTACCATTAGAGCTGAACTTCTTTTTAGACACCCATTTGTGGCCAACATGCTTTTATCATTTATGAAAATAGACCAAGTCTCATGTATCATTCATAACTTATTGCAACCACATTCTTATCCATAGTTGATTTCTAGAACTCACAACCATCCATTTCAAATGTATTTTTAACTATTATAAGATTATCAATGTTTGTCAACAAAGCAAATTTACATCTAAAATCAAGAAAGCTATACTTTTCTAGTTGCCCCCTCTACCAAAATAACCTTCTGAAAAGTTGAGGCAGATTTCCACTTCATCTAAACTCTTTGATCTCTTCATACTATCATCTCTATTTGGTAAAAAATGAACCATTAGTTCAACATCTAGTCTATTGTAGATGTTGGAGATTGTTGCACTATGTTGTCATTGATGTCAACCTATGCCAACCTCTAGTGTGGTCATGTTGAAAAGGATTTTTAGTGTTGAGAAGATGTTGATGCAGCTGATTCACTTGGTTTCCAAGTGCTTTTGAGAAAATTTTAATAGTGTACAAGGTGACAAAGTTGTGTTTTGCATTGTGCTCTACATTTATTCATGGTTGAAGATGTTCCTTTGTGGTTTGAATGTGATGATCAGATGAGTTTAGAGGTGTTATATCTAGAGTTTCAAGTTCTGGATCATGCGGTAGTGGAAGATGTGCCTGACAATGTATTGCTTGCAAAGAAGTTTATCTAGGAGAAATGAAATTGTTCCACATTTCTATGCATTGAGGTTTTTTCTCTTATGGATTTGGGAATGTTCTCATATTGCTTTTATCTGCCTTTCCATAGAGTTTTTGGTGTTCAGTTGTTCTACAAGGTTGGTTAGTGTGTCGTATGTCTTTAGTAGTGTGGTTGTTTGCACAAGATGATAATATTCTCAGTTTCAAGTGGTTGTGACAGTGTTGCTGAATATTATGATGATGTTGGAATATTCTAGGATGTTCAGTGATTTTTCTATGTGGTCTGTAGGATGTTTCTAGACCTAGTGAAGTGTGTATGCAATTGTTTGTTAGTGTTAGTGTAGGTTTGGCTAACCTGGCATGCTAGTCTTGATTGCAGAGATGGTTTGTTGTTGTGGAATTGTGATGTAGCATGTTAGTGTAGATTTGGGTCTTGATTAACCCTTGGTTTTATCCACCTTCACTTGTTTCCATCGTGGAAGTGTTTGGTGTTGACCTATTTGTTGTTTGCACATTTGAGGTGTATACATTTCATTGAGGCCGACCTAGAGAAGTTGTTTGTGGTTGTGGTTGATATATGTGAAAGGTTAATTGTTGGAGAGATGTGTGGTGTGTTATGTAGTATGAAAATATGTGAATGTGATCAAGTGTTGTTCTCTGAATGCAAGCTTAAATGCCTAAGGCTACCAAAAGTAGTGAGTAGAAAGTGTGTACATTTTCAGTGTACCTGAAGTTGCTAGAGGTAGTGAACTAAATGTTACGGATGGTGTAGAGTTGTTGTGATGGATCTTCATGTTGCTCTAAGGTAGTGAACCTCCTTGTAACAGTATTCTTCTATTCTCTTCTATTTCGAACAATGAGTCCTTTGGGTAGTGAGTCCTTGGCAGTGAGCCATTATTTTCTTCTGGGTAGTGACCCCTTCCACCAATGAGCCTTTTTTAATCGGTGTTGTTATTCATATATATGTGAGTGTTGGTGTAAATAAAGTCTTGTACCTAGTCAATTCATTACTAGGGGACTTATTTACATGCTATGTTAAGTTTACTTAGGTCCTAGGAAGGAATCTTTCTAGAAGGTATTAGTTGTCATTAGTTGTTATCTAATCTTTTGACTTGTAACACATGTGAACCTAGGCAAGTGTGATTAGTTGTCTCATGTCATATGATTAAGACACTTGCCATAATCTTATGACATCTCGTATCTCATCTTGGC
This sequence comes from Sequoia sempervirens, assembly GCA_007258455.2. Lineage (NCBI taxonomy): Eukaryota > Viridiplantae > Streptophyta > Pinopsida > Cupressales > Cupressaceae > Sequoia > Sequoia sempervirens. The sequence goes on from VDFB02064093.1 coordinate 27,978, forward strand.
TATATAACCAAGGGGTTTCTACTACATTTTTCATATCCATTGAATCATATTGATAAGAATATAGTTTATTCTTGTCACATTCTATTCTCTCTCTTGTGCTTTCCATTTGGTCTCAAGATCTTGGCAGCCATAGACAATTCTAACATAGTATTAGAGAAGGTTGGGTGCCATTAGGTAATCTTTTTCTGAAGAGAGATGGTAAATCTTGAAAAGGTGAGTATGCTCTTCTCTTGCATTGTATGATGATCTGGAGAATAAAAAAAACTTGATAGAAATACCAGATTTGGGGGGTTCCATTTTTGGCTCTTTATTGCAGGTTCAAATCAAAGCTTGTTGGTGCAAATCTAAGCTCACCATTACATTTAGAAGATTCGAGATAGTCGATTTTTCCTTTTTCTTCGTCCAAATCAGACATATAAGGCCAAATCTATGAGGGTTTGAAGCTGAAGAATGGTTGTCAGATCCATAAGGTAGCTACATTTTTGGAGCATTTTGGGTCAAATCCGACCCTACCATCTCATCCAGAAGGGCCAAAAACCCTAAGAATGATGGTCAAATCATCCAAATTTGAGTAGTTGTCTGTCAAGGAATTTTTTTTTTTAACTAGGGAGTCATTTGACCCCCCAGGTTGTCATAATTGTCGATGGTACAATTTTTGAAAAATATATTTTATTTGAAATTTATTTGATTTTTTTTATAAAAATCATATATTTGATGTATTATATTTTTCAGAAAATTAAAAAAAAAAATCAAAAATAAAAAAGGTAATTTTTTTTTTCTGCACTCTTATTGTGCATCATATGTCCTTGCATAGTGCAGGACTCGTAGTACCTCAACAACCCTGCCTTACCCCACGTGGTGAGCAATCATTTACCGACAAACCACTCAACAATATCGATGGATTATTAAAATTAGTGGTCAGAAAACAAAACTCGGGCGGGCCTTTCATAAACCGACGATCAATATTAAAAAGTTTGCAACCATTCAAAAAGAATTCGGGTGCTCATCAAGCTGACCATCGCTCAAAGAAATCCGACAAGGGTTTCAATACATCTAGTGGTCAAATCATATAAATATGACTGCCTTTAACAAAATATGGTGAACTCTTATATAATCGACATGAACTCCATTTATTTAAACCATTGGTATAAGAAAAGAATATTCAGTGAGAATATTCCACAATCGACATATTCCATGGAGATTCTCGGTAGCCGGTAAAGGAAAGTATTCCATTGGCCCAAAAGCATATTCCAACACAAAGGTGACAATGACTTTGATGGACCTCTGGCCATCATATTTAATTAGGTGGATTGTTGATGTCAGCAAGGCATCATCATTTTCTAAAATATTTTTTCCCCCCTCACGGTTTGCAATTTGTTTGCAATTTGGTTTTGGAAGCTAATTTTCAAACGTTCATATCTTGCTCATTTTAACTCCTTTTTTTGAGCAATTTTTTTTATTTGGGAAAAATTTTCATGCTCTCCATAGTGGTGCAATTAGATTTTGGTTTTGGTGTTTGGATTTTCTAGAAATTGCAGATTTTCATAGGTGTTGCTGCTTTGTCCTCATTTTGGGAACTTTAGGGGCTCATATCTTGCTCCTATTGTAACATTTTTGGGTGAATTTTTTTTGAAAGTGCATATTTTTTCATGTAATTTTTCCCGTGGTGTAATCATTTTGATCTCATCTATTGTAAAAGTTTTACTTTGAGCTTATGGATTTTTTTGGCATTTGCATGTACCAAGATCAAAGTCCACTTCACTGTTTTGGCAAGTGGAAATTGTAAATGCACTAAATATAATGTGCCACAAATTAGATATTGCTTGGGGGGTTTCTTGATTGAATAATTTGGGGGGGTAATCTTGTAGTGGTTGGTTGCATTCTTTTTCTTGGTTTGTGTTCTTGCAATGCGGGAATCTTAAATTGAACTCCTAACTCCATGTAATTATGCTACATGGAGAAAATCAATATGGAACTATCTCATGGGAAAAGGTCTAATAGGATATATAAAGGAAACCATTTCTCAACCTACTGATGCTTCAAAATTCAAAAAATGGGAGATTAATCATGAGAAAATACTTGGATGCATATGTTCATTAGTCTCATTTCATTTAAAATTTCATATTGAAACATGTAAAACACTTAAAGAGGCTTGGGAGACTTTTGAAAAATTGTATGGTAGAATAGATAAGAATAGGGGATATCAAATTGATAATGATTTGATGAATCTTGATCCAAAATTTTTTGACTACATCCAAGACTACATCTCCAAAATCAAGCAACTAAGAACACAGTTGAAGGAATGCAACATTCATAAAGAGGATTTACAGTTGATTTAGAATGTGTTATCCAAGCTTGGTCTTGAGTATTCAGTATTTGTTTCTGGCTTTCATACCCATCGAATTTCTATGGGAGCATCATATGTTGATCCTAAGTTTGATGACTTTGAAAATATCCTAATCCAAGAGGAAGCTAAGTTAATGAACATGGGTCTAATCAAGTCTTCCAAGTCACAAGCATTGTTGGCTAGTGAGTCAAAGGTATAGAAAGAATCAAGAAATCTTGATAAGAATCAAAAGAAGAAAAATAACAAGCCACATAAAGAATCAAAATCCTCAAAAGTAGAATCATCTAAGAAGGAGAGGCCTACTTGTGCATATTGTAAGAAGGATGGACATGGAGAACACTATTATTATAAGAAGGATATTGATGAGTTAAAAAATCTTCTCAAAAGGAATCACATTGATTTTCCTTCTAGAATGTTTGAATCACCTCCTTTTTCTTCAAAACAATCTAAAAAGGACAAAGGTCAAGCATCTACATTAGGATATAAAGGATAAGATCTTTGTGCTCTTTTAGGTCATGGATCAAGGAGATGGCTTCTAGATTTAGGAGTAGCTCATTATATGGAATCTTTGCAGTCTATATTCTCTTCAATTCAACCTTGTACTATGCCTCCTATCTTGATGGGAAACAATTGATACATGAATGTAATTGGGAAGGGGTCTATTAGTTTTGGGGAAAACACTTTTCAAGATGTTTTATGTTTTCCTCATTTGATGAACAATATTCTTTCCATATATTAGACTACACATGGTGGAGATGGGAGGACTATGGAGTTCACTCCTAATTCAATCACCATTCAATACTTGGATAGTCGAGAGATCATTGCTACTAGGGTGGTTGATCATTCATCTCGGTTGTATACCTTTGTAGATTTTTCTTCTGATGGAGACATTGTTCCTTCGACTGTTGATCACACTTCTTGTATGAACAATGATTCAGAGGAGACATTAGGCTTCTTTAACTTGGGAGTTCTCACATTAGATCTAGTTCTTGAGCCATGCATTTCATATTCTCCATCTACTGTTGTAGTTGATGATACTTGTGATTCCACATTTTTTTCTCCTTGTGATTCAATGTAACGAGATCTACATTGTCTTTCAGATTTGTCTACTTGTGATGGCTTCTTGAAACGTATTTTAGACTTGTTTGTGGAGTCTCATATTATAGATTTAGGGGACATCATTGATAGCATTCATCTTCTCTTTGATGAAGATGCTCCTTCTTTAGTTGTTGCGAGGGAACACTTTGACCCTCTTGTTCAATCTCTACATGATCATTCTTTGCAATTTGACTTGACTGTGGATACTTTTAGACAACATTTGGAGGAGGATTCTTTGTCTTTAGAGGGGATATCATTATCTTTCGATCATGTTCTACATTCATCTCTACTATATTTTGGATTGTCCTCTTTAGCAGTGTGGCCTAGAATGCTTGTTTGGACTGGGGTAGCTTTCGGTATCGACATGGAGACACTTGAGCATGCTTCAGAGACATCATTCATCATTCATATTCCTAACATCCTACATACATCCATGGTTTTGTTTCTTCCTAAGGGGATGAATGTTGTTTGATGCTTTTGGATCATCTTCAACATTCAATGTTGAGCTTCTACCATCTTTGCAAGAGACTCAACATTGAGGGGGGATGCCTTGTCTCTCTTCTACTTCTCTCTTATGGGGGGTATTTTTCTTCACCTGGGGTTTTTGGCTTCTCATTCGTCATTGAGAGCATTTCATCTCTCTTTTCGGGAGGATTTTTGTCCCACTGGGTTTTCTCCTATTCTCCATTTGTGAGAGATTTCATTTGCATGTGTACATGGGTACCTAACATGGCCTGTAGCTGGGACCCATCTTTGTGTCATTTGCATAATAATCTGCTACTCCCTAAGTTGCACTTAAGGGGGGTGTTGGTGTAAATAGTCTTGTACCTAGTCAATTCATTACTAGGGGACTTATTTACATGTTATGTTAAGTTTACTTAGGTCCTAGGAAGGAATCTTTCTAGAAGGTGTTAGTTGTCATTAGTTGTTATCTTATCTTTTGACTTGTAACACATGTGAACCTAGGTAAGTGTGATTAGTTGTCTTGTGTCATATTATTAAGACACTTTTCATAATCTTATGACATCTTGTATCTCACCTTGGCTATATAACCAAGGGGTTTCTACTACATTTTTCATATCAATTGAATCATATTGATAAGAATACAATTTATTCTAGTCACATTCTATTATCTCTTTTATGCTTTCCATTTGGTCTCAAGATCTTGGTAGCCTTAGCGAATTCTAACAGTGAGTTAATCCTCTTCGTGGTTTTTACCTAATTATTTTTTCCACACAAATATGGTGTTCTATGGTGTATGGTTATGAATGTGTTTATGTTTCATTAGTTTACATTCATGTTGGTGAATAATAATGGTTTGAAGGTTAATGAGGGTTTGAATATTTTAATGTACAACTAATTCAACCCCCTCTCAATTTTCTTGTGTGTCTAAAAATTGGTATCAGATTCATGGTTCCTTGGAAGAAGCTTAATCGCTTAAGGTAGATCTAGATGGTGCACAAGAATGATGTCAAAGTGCCTATGTTTGATGGATCACACTATGCATTTTGGAAATCCAGGATGGAATCCTTTCTTTTCTCATTAGGATGTTGTGTTTGGAAGTTAGTTGAAAATGGATAGACTATGACTACCACTCCTCTAAAAAGTGATATGAGATCAAGGATTATTAGAATAATGGAAAAGAAAGGAATTGTATCTTGAGTGGGCTTTCTGATTCATAACTTTTGAAGGTGATAAGCCTCAAAATTGCTAAACTAGAGATCTAGAAAAAGTTGTAGAGCATTTATGAAGGAGATGATAAGGTCAAGCAAGCAAAGATAAAAAATTTCACCAAATTTGAAACCCTAAGGATGCTAGAAGATGAAGAAATTGTTGGCTACATGATCAGAGTGGATGCAATTGTCAATGTCATCAATGGTCTTGTTGGAAAAATGGAGGAAAGTGAAGTTGTGAAAAAGGTATTGAGAACTCTTCCTAAATCTTATAGTGCTAAAGTTTTTTCTATTGATGAAGCTTAGGATTTGGATCAATATACTAGAGATAAATGTTTGGTGCTTTAACTAATTTTCAATTAAGAAAGTTTGACCAAGATCCTTCAAGGAAAGAAACTTCTTTCAAAGTCAACAAGAAAGAAAATTATAAATCTGATCTAGATGATCTTGATGAGGTGGAAGAATTTTTTTTAAGGAGATTGAAAAAGGGAACTACCAAATACAAAGGTAAGTTACCCTTTAAATGTTTTAATTATGGAAAGATAGATCATTATGCTTCTAAATGTCCAATTAAAGTTCCATATGACAAACATAAAGATCATAGAGGTAAATATGTTAAGAAGAGTTATTATGTTAAAGAAGATAGTGGTGTATCTGATGATGAGGAATTAGACTATTCGAATGATGGAAGTGATGAATGCTTGTTCATGACTTTAAATGTTGGAACTAATTATACTGATCCTAAAAGATGTGTGAAGGAAATTGCTCTAGAAACAGTTCACAATATTGAAGGAACTATGTTGACTACTTTTCATGCAAGAGAAGAGGGAAACTACTAGATAATTGATAGCGGATGCTCAAATCGTATGATAGGTGATAAAAGTAAGCTTGTTAAGCTTGAAAAGTATGATAGTGTTCTTGTTAAGTTTGGTGATGATACATCTACTAAGATCTATGGAAAAGGTTCAATTAGTTTTGATGGAAAACATAAGATAGATGATGTTCTTTATGTTAAGGGTTTCTATCATAATCTTCTCAGTGTAGGACAAATGTGTAGCAAAGGATACAATTTGGTATTTTAGGATGATGGTTGTGAAATAAAAAAATAAGCTCCAAAATATTGGTTGCAATTGGAATAAGGACAAAAAAAAGTGTTTATAAGCTCAAAGGTGGTGGTGTTAAGTGCTTTATGTATCAAATCAATGAAAGCTGGCTATGGCATAGAAGAATGGGTCACATCAATTTTGATAGCATAGTGAAGATCAAATCTACTCAAGCTGTGAGAAATCTGCCAAGAATTACAAATCCTATCAATGTAATTTGCAAGGAGTGTTAGGTTGGAAAGATAACAAAGAAGAGGTTCCAATCTAAAGAATATTCTACTACAGGACCTTTAGAGTTGGTACATACAAACCTATGTGGACCTACCAAAAAAAGAATCTCTCAAGGTGATGGGTATTTTATGTTGTTGATAGATGATTACTCTAGAATGACTTGGGTGACCTTTCTCAAAGAAAAATTAGAAGCTTTAGATAAGTTTAAATCATTTAAGTCTATGGTTGAGAATGAAATGGATTTGAAAATCAAATGTTTGAGGTTTGACAGAGGTGGTGAGTTAATCTCCAATGAGTTTAATAGATTTTGTGAAGATCATGGGATAAAAATATATTTATCAACTTCTAGGAATCCTCAACAAAATGGAGTCATGGAAAGGAAGAATAGGATAGTTCAAGAAGCAAAAAGAACCATGATGAAAGAGAAAAATCTATCAGATGTCTATTGGAAATAAGCTATTCATACTGCATTGTACATTCTTAACAGAGGACAAGCAAGAGTGAACAAATCAAAGACCCCCTATGAGCTATGATATGGAAAACCTCCTATTGTGAAATATTTTAGAGTGTTTGGAAGAAAATTTTATATCAAGAGAGATGAAGATAACTTAGGAAAGTTTGATGCAAGATCAGATGAAGGAATATCCCTCGGATATTCTACAAAAAGCAAGGCATTAAAGTGATACAACAAAAGGTTAAAGAAGATAGTTGAAAGTGCAAGTGTCAAAGTGGATGAAGGATCACACAAAAGCTTAGTGGTGATAGAAGGATATGAATATGATGAACCCCCTTTCAGAGAAGAAGAAAAATAAGAAGAGAAAGAGAAAGAGATAACGGTGGAAGAGGACAAAGCTCCGAAAAAGAATCCTAAGACTAAGTATGTGTAGAGGAATCATTATGAAGATCAAATAATTGGAGATAAGAGCAAAGGTGTGCTGACAAGAAAAAGAGTTGCTATGGCAGAGGAATAGGTAAACTTTTGTTTACTCTCAAAAGTAGAACCTAAAACAATAATTGAGGCTTGCAAGGATGAGAATTGGATCAAAGCTATGGAAGAAGAACTAAGAAAGATTCAGAAGAACCAGACATGGGAAATAGTCCCAAGACCAACAAACAAGAATGTGATAGGAACTAAATGGGTTTTCAGGAACAAGTTGAATGAGAATGAAGAAGTTATCAGATACGAGGCTAGACTTGTGTGTAAGGGTTACTCATAAGTGGAAGGAATAGATTTTGAAGAGAATTTTGCTCCAATAGCAAGAATAGAATCCATTAGGAAATTTTTGGATTTTGTAGAACATAAAGAATTCAAGGTGTATTAGATGGATGCTAAGTCTGAATTTTTGAATGGTTAGTTAGAAGAAGAGGTGTACATTGAACAACCTGAAGGTTTTCAATAATCAGAAGATTCTAATATGGTCTGCAGGTTGAAGAAAGATTTATATGGACTCAAATAGGCTCTTAGAGCTTGGTATGCAAGATTAGACAAGTACTTATTGCAATAGGGATTCAAAAAAGGTGCTACAAATAGTAACTATTGACGCCAAAATTTGACGAGGTAACAATGTCTTATGAGAAACTTAGTTTATGGGGGACCTTTTGCGCTAAACTGAGTGACCTCTAGGTTTTTAGAGAAGCTGACTTCTTTTGTAATGGGGGTTTGGAAAGGGAAAAGGAAACAAATATAATAAAACAAAGTCTAACCTAAGGCGATGTGCCAAGACTTAATGATAGGCACGATAAATCATAGATCTAAGGGCTCGAATGATGTTTGTAGTGTTCCAGGAAATTAGAAACTGAAGATTACAGCATAGAAAATCCATTCATTGACATAAAATAATATTGCATACATTCCTACTACTAGGAAGAGTCATCAAACATGGTCTAGGTCAACAAACTTGCATTCAACATATATAGAAGTTCTCAAATGAAATGTCCAGACAATAAAAGCATAGTTTACAGAAGCACAGTTTATAATTTGATCAAATAGCATGAAAAATAAAGAGATCGAACAATTGGCATAGTCTGAGAGTCTTTGCAATAAAATAAAATAGCAATAAAGGCCTGGTGTCTTTAACCGAAACCAGTGTTTCCTCCAAATTCTGGACCCGTTTCTCACAATAGAGAAAAGTATATATAGCAAGAAATAACCCCCATCGCTTCAGAGAGCAGCAACAAAAAGGATTTCACAATCCCCTAGCAATGATACAAAATTAGAATATTCCCCAATCCATTGCAACAAAACCGATTTGAAACCAAGCATCCGGTCATTCTAGGCACAGGTGTATCCTCTGCAAATGATAGAAGTGGTCCTGACAAGGCTTAATCAGACAAGTGTCATCATCCTGTGCAAATGATTATGACATGTAGTGGCCAATAGCAACATTTGGCTCGTCTGGTCCATTGCCCGAACATGAGATCCGCCGACTAGGCATGTGGTAGCCTTTCGCTACCCGTGTGAACCTCTCTCTCTCTCGCCGCTGAAGATTTTCTCTAAGGCTACATGTGTTGAATGGGTGGAGCACTTAACCAATAGTGGAGGGAATGATCACCAGCCGGGCGCAAAAGAGACACGTGGCATCATTTCGCTTCCCGCGGTTGTTCCTTCATCTCTACGCTAAAAGTTTTGTGAAGAGAAGACACATAGCAAGAGTACACCGTATATAACAATTGTGGGGTCCACCAAACCTTTTGGGAATGAGGACTTTATGGCACTTGAGCGAAGCCCGATGAGGCAACAAGAAGAATGATCAAAAGTATCCCGCAGTCACAACACATGGAAGCATAGCGAGGTTTCCTGGGATTTGAAAGGAATGTAGAAACTCGGGGTTGCGAAGAGTAGACACATGGATCGAGAGAGCAAAATTTAGAAAAAAAGCCGAGTTGATTACCTGTGATACATGAGCCGATGCATAGAGGAAAGAAAAAACACCCGAAGGGAGTTAGTTAAATATTTATTAACAACTTTTGGCGACTATCAGGGGCATTTTGCCTGAGGAACGAAGAACCCAAAATTTCTCTGGTTTACAGGCCAAAGTGCCATTTCATTAGATAATGGAGTCAGAGATTGGAAAGAGCTGCCTGCAGAGGCAACCATTCATCCTCAGATGACTTCACCATGTTGCGCAAATTATCCTGTGCTCCACTTAGATCAATAGTTTCTTTATGAGGCAGTGCATTAGGTAAACTAACCCCTGCTTTACAATGAAATAGTAGCTGTGCAAGCAGATGAATCACTCCCTCAATGCTGGTCACCGTGGGAGGATGGCTGAAATTCCTGAAAGCTTCTGGATAATTTTTTGTCCCCTCTATTTTTTCTGCAATCTGCTCGGCTGTGGCAATGGAGCCATTTTCAAGGAATGGGGACAGAAAACCCATCCTGCTTAACTCAGAGAAAATCCCCTGTATGTTGTCTAGTTTCTTGCTCAGAGTAGCCATGACTGCTTTAGTGCACTGGAAGGAAGAGTGGCAATGAATAAACTTATTTTTCGTCTGAGCAGCAACATCCTGATCTTCAATTCCTGCCTTGGCGAGGCTTTTATTAGAGACCGAGTATAGCTCGGTGAGAAAATATTTTGTTTCTGGAACCTTCTCCAAGATGAACCATGGGAACTTCTCAATTGTATCATGAGCCTCCTAACTCAGCTTTGATGCCTTGGCGATGAATCGGAGGGTAGGCTGCAATGCTAGGCAAAAGATTTTAATCTTTTCCTAGTGAGAGATGTACAACTACCTAACCAATGGAATGATGTTTGGCTATGTAGGAGAAGATAGGAGAGAGATTTTAAGAGAAGAAATCTCTACATTCCTTGAATTAATGGCCTTAGCCAATTCTGCCATTTTCTTTTCTCGGATGCTAGTTGCTCTACAGAGCTACTCATTTCTTTATTCCAATTCTCCTCGACTCAGGAGTGATTTGCTAAGTGCATGTCTAGAGAAGACTTTGTCTCTTGGAGCTCTTCTTCTAATTGAGTTTTTAGGCCCTTAAATTCAACCTCTTTTTCTTGTATTCTCTGCTCATATTGAGCTTGTTGGTGCTCCAAAGCTTCATTCCTCTGTGCCATTCCTTGACTATACTCAAGGTGAAGTCACTCCAGCTCTTCATTCTTTAGCCACAGATACTGCTTAGTCTCCTGATTCTTAGATTGTAGCTCTTTTACCATGGCAGGGTTAGTAGTTTGAATCTTCACAAGTTCACCCTGAAGTCTATTCTTCTCATCCTTCACTGCCAATGCCCTCTCTGTCATACGTGCAACATCTGCCTCCAGGGATTTCTCTTTTTTCTCTAAAAAACTAACTCTTTCCCTTATCACTTTAAGCTGTTCATCCTTCTTCTTTAACTGGCAGCTAGTTTTAAGGAAGTCAAAAGTGACCACCCTTTGTGTTTCCTCCATGATCTTAACCTTATCTTGTGATCGGGCCACCTTCATGTCAAGCTCTACCGCATATATTTCATAATCTTCTAGGTGCATCTCCCCCTGGAGCTTGGTTACTTTCAGGTACATGGTTGCAAACTTCAATTCCTACCGGGTCTCATCATAAAGAGTCTGTATTTTTGGCTTAGCTGAAGCACTGTCATCTTTTGACCTGCGCTTTTTCATTCTACTTGCGCATGCTTCCTTTCCGCAATCAATTTGTGCCATGAATTCATCTGGCGACGAAGCTAGTCTGCTTGTGAAATGAGCACCAGAAGGTAGGGCATAGGGATAGGTAATCCTCATAGGCACAGACATTTGTTTCTTCTGGAGAGTGACGGTTTGCGGGGAGAAGTGGGGTACATTCCAAATCTTGGTTTGAGGACCATAAGTGGGGCTAGTCACTTGTAATGACTGAATTGGTGAATTGGCCGGAGGACTTATAAGATGGGATGGTGGAGGAGTTGTCATTACAGTGTTAGCCTATTGCGATGGAAAAGGATCCACAATAATAATAGAAGAAGGGGTACCCGCAGGGGGCACATTTTCAAAAAATGAGGCAAGGAGAGCTTGAGCGGCAGCAACGAGCATAAAGGTTCATGGAGGAGTAAGGCCAGGTGGAGTGGTCTATGAGAATTGGGCGAAACCTCCCATATATGTCGGATTAAAAGTGGGAAATAGAGGGCTAGTACTCGTGGTAGGGATCGCCATTGAGGCACGGGCAGATACCAAGGAATGAGAAGCAAGGGAAGAAGGAGCGAATCTTACCTGTTTACTAGTCGATGGAGGCTCTAGAATCATCGGTGATTCTTCCTTAGCCTCAGGTTCTTGGCTAGCTGCAAGCACTTTTCTTCCGGTGGGTTCTTGCGAACCTTCTTCGATAATGCTCTCTGTGCACTGCCGTTTTGTGGGTGGGGTCTCCCGAGCTTTGGCAGTTATTACTATTTGCTGCTGTGATACCCTGGTTGGCTTAATGACCCAAGTGAGTGTATGCAAGGCCCTTGATATATTAAAACACACATTTGTGGCCACATAGGCGGGCTATCCGAGGCCTTTCTCCTTCGGCGTAGAGGAGGCAGGTGTTGCCGCTTCCTCTTCTTGCTCTTCAGACTCATCCTCCAGGTCCCTGCTCTTATGAATGCTAGAGTCCAGGTTGGGGTGTTCATCATTCCACCATTTTCAAATTTCTTATCATCCTTCAGGCTATCATAAGGGGCATCCAATTGCCCTGTCTCTTGGCGATACTTCCAAAAAGCTTCTATTTTTTCAACAATCCACTCCTCATCCTTCCACAACTTATTGTACATGGTGCGTTCCATGTGGACATTATCTTTGGCCACTGCCACAAAAAAGTAAAACCTGTGCCATGGCCCTCTGGTATCTTGCATAGGAATACACACCAATTCAACAAAATTTTCATCCTTGTTTGTCTACAGGTTACGCCGTTTCTCCCAGTAAGGTCGGGGAACATATGTGACTTTCATGTGCGCCTCCAGCAAGTCATTGAAAGGGTTGTAATTCCACTTGTCATTTACCAAAACCAACCCTAAATGAGCCAGTTTATCCTGTAATAACTGGTCTGATTGTTTCTTTAACAGAGTTACCGATTTGAAATTCTTCAAAAAAGTGAAGAATCCTTTTCTCTTGACACTTTTGTTGCTGCAAAAGGTAAAATAAATGATACACACCTGCCTAAACATTTCAAGTGCAAGCACCCTATTTGTGACGCAGGCTGGGAGAAGGAAAGGTTGACGGTGAAGCCCCGCATCTAGAGAATCATGAAATCTGTTCCTAAGAACCAGTCACAGGCAGGAGTGAAACTCTACATATATCCTGTCTGATCCCTGTTGAGCTGGATTATGTCACCTTCTTCTCATAAATCATGCCAGACCAGAGTTACGAAATAATCCAAAAATGCATAATAATCATATGATACGGAAAGAAAGGGCGTCCATGTGGATACTGGCTTCCTCTTACCTCGTTCATCAAAAAATGATAATTCAAAATACTGGGCGAAGAAATCAGGGTTTTGATGCAGGAACATGTTAACTAGGAAAGAAAGAAATCTAAACTTTCCTTCTGCTGGGTAATTCTTTATTTGTCGTATCATTTCATCTACCATGAACTCAGTGAAATCATACCAGAAGGTATCGTGTTGTTTGCAGAATTGGAAGGCCGGTCCTAGTTGAAAGGTTTCCACCATCTCATCGAAGTCTCGGCCACATAAAAAGCTAGCATGGACATGGCGTCTTGCATATCCTCATGTATTGCACCGCGTGACAACAAAATAGTTGGTAGTTTAGCACCTGGGATGCTTTTCTTACCAATCTCCTCCAACAAGAAATCTGAGTTCTTTTTCATTGCCCTCCATTTTTTTTCTCTTTTTCCAGGGTAAAAGGATTCAATGTTCTATCTTCTTTTACTTGGGTCTGGAATGCATAACATATGCCAAATGGCCTGTGGGGTGATGTGAACTCTTAATTTTCGACCCTTGATGTAGTGGGTGCTAGGGTTATAACACTGGATGGCAGCGTCAACTATCTTTGGACAGTAATGCACCAGTGGGACCATGTATTATGGAAGACCATTGTACCAAACTTTCTTGCTGTAGACGTGTTTTCCTTTGGTGCTATTAACCTTGCATAGGCTGCTTCTCTTAAGGATTTAGGGTTTTTTGCGAGCCATGGGTCATAAATATTATCCCATTTCTCCTCAACTATTTTCTTGTTTCTGCAATCTTTGGGCCTGCTCAGCTCTATCGTATAGGCTCTCTTCGACTTGCTTGGTATACCACGTGTAGCATATACAAAATCCTCATACACATACACATCTTCAGACGACCGTTTGACTGTAAACAACTCTTGGCCAATTTCCTCCTGCATTTGCTGAGATGAACTCTCCAACATTTTCTTCTGAAGAAGACTTCTGTGAATTCTAGACTTTGTTATTCTTATCCGGCTTTGGATATGCTAAAAAAAAATTTCTCTACACCTTGAGCTTTGGTGTTTGTGAAAAGACTTTGAATCATTAAACCTTTTCATGCAATATTTGGCTATCTTTTCTCAAGGTGGTAGAGGAAAACATACTTTTTGCATTCAATTCGGCATGTACCGTTAATTTCACGATTCGTGCAGAATGAACTACTTGCCATTTTGAGGCGGAAAGAGTTCATTATTGCATTTGGCAACCATGTGATATGCTGTGATTCCCTTGAAACTTGAGCCGATAATTTTCTTTCTAGCCTTGTGTTAGTATGTGCTGGTAATTAATATCTTGGACAAAATGATTAAGCCAAAGCAAGCAATCATAACCCGAAAAGATATGAATATTGCCTTGGGTTCTGGGAAATGCCTGTGAGATAACACAATAGCCCACGACCGTGCAACTTATTGTCGATGAGCGCCACCTTTGTAAAGCTAATTAATTAGCCCCTATTAATCTAGCACACTGTTATCAATAGTTTTGCACCCTGCTGAATGCAATATTCAGCAAACTACGGAAACATGGAAACCTCTTTCAGATGTGGGTGATCTTACATGAAAGAGGAATCTCCAAAGTGAGCTGGTTCTCTGAATGATGAATTCTATCCTAAAACAGCTTATGAGGAAAGGGATGAAGAATAACTGATCATAAAAACCTATTTCTAAAAGATAATTTACCAAATTATAAGGATTCAGACCTAACCACTCATAACAACCTCTCTATTGCAATAATCCTCACAATCTCATTGGCACACATCCCATCAGTGATTCACATGAAGACCTGGAAGACAAATACAACATGCAACCTGAAACATGAAATTCTGAAACACAACCTATAATAGCAAGACATAAAAGGATTTCAATTTGAAAACACAAGTACATCAGATTGCTATTACAAAGTTTGAGACAGAAAATAAGGAGAAATCTGCTACTCTATTAAAATCGAAAGAGTGTCAATTTGACCAAAACTAAGTATCAAAAAGTTTACAAGCTCCCCAAAATGAGTAAGGGAAAGAAACTGATCTGAACTGCTGAGAATTGAGAGTTGAAAGACTAAATCTAAACTCTCAAGGAAACCCTAATCCGAGCTCAGAAAAAGCTCAAGGAAAAAAGGCCTCAAACAAACTCAAAAACTGCTTTAAAGCAGAAAAAAGCACAAGGCTTTTTTTATTACACTGTCAAGCCTCTAAAAATAGGCAAATCTTGCTTTAAAAGTTCAAAAAACACCTTATCTCTCCAAGACAAGTCTGGAATTCGACCAAGAAGAAAAGTCAGTCAAAGATTTGCTAAAAATAGCAAGAAAACATAAAGCAATTTATAGAATATCGCTTTATGCTTCTGCTTTACAAGATGCAGATTTTACAATTTTGTCTATTTTTGCAACTCAAAGATTGAAAATATTTTACAAAATAAAACTGCTTATTTCTCCAAGATACATTCTGATTTTCTCACAAAATCATAAAAATACCAATACAATGCTCTTCTTATCCAAACTCCTCATTGATTTATCATAAAACTAATTAAAATGAGAAACCCTAAAAAGGCATTAAGCACAAGGCATTCATAAATTTCTCTTAATTTCCTCTTTATTTAAAATGAAACCCTAAGGCAAAGTCCATACTTTGCTAAGGAAAAACCATAAGTCTTAAAGACTTAAGACATCTCTCTAGCATAGAAATTCGGCCTAACATAATTAGTGATTTAGACTTAGGCTTGAATAAATCATAAAGGAAACATTATGAGTTCGGCCACCATATGATATTTGACATGTGCATTTTGAAAGGAAAATCTAGAAGGTTCATAATGCTTTGAATTAGGGATTTGATCAAAATAGGGTCAAACCCTAATTATCACCATTTCGCACCTGTGACTTGGAAAGAAAGAACTTTTGTCTGCGTGAACAATGCCGCTATGATGGTGTTGGATTCGAACCCATGTGCACATAAATCCTCCTCTACTCTCTAGTTGATCGAATCTTCAGTGGGTAAGTCTTTTTCATGGAGAAATAACTTTTCACTTCATTATTTCGAGCCTCAGAAAGCCCTAAGGGCGCGGTCTACATAAGTTTGTTTCTAACTTTCACTTCTTCCTTTGATTTCTCATACCATTGTGAGTTTGAGCTTGACTTCTTCAGGCCACTCCATGGAAGCTCGACTTGTGTTCTGGTTTGCTTTACTGTGCAAAGGTAAGATTTGTGTTCTTAAACTTAACAGCTTTGCATTCTGCTCATTTTAGCTTCAAAGCCATGGCTAATATACTTTACTGTTACTTCATATTATATTTTCTGTGTTCACATTTATCATTGAAGCACTCCATTCACCAGTAAGAGCTCGACCACCACTTGGAAACTTGAACCCCTGCATTTGGAAACTAAAAAGAAAGCTATGGCCGTGGCTAGAAAGCTTCACCAGAAATATATACCAGTAACTTTCTTTGCTATCATTGATCTTCAGAACTTAGAGAACTTCCTTCTCTGTATATAGATTTTGGCCATGTTCAGGCCGAACCAAAAGAACACTGTAGAAAACAATCTTCAGAATTTTGGGCTCGACCCATAACAAAAATTTTCAATTATGTCGATTTAATGATATTTCTGTTTGTGGGTATTGAAGAAATTTCAATAATTCTACATTATCCTTCTGTATTTTAGCTACAATTCTAGGAGCTCGTATTTGTTAAATATTCTTGCCATTTTTTCCAGATTTCACATAAGTATTTCTGTAGCTATTTTTTTTTGCATTTTAAAACCAACCCTAAAAATGGGTAGTCAAAATTTTTAGGGAAAACTTCATTTTTCTGTATTTTGAGAATAAACCCACATGTGGGTATTTTGAAATTTCGAAAGAGAAATGCATTTTCTGTCTTTCCTGAGCTCGACCACCATTTTGAAAATTTTATGAAGTTGGTTTCTGTTTTATGAATGTTGCCATAACATACTACTTTTGAGGAGACCTCTTGCAGAGACCCTGTGTCTGGCCGAAACTCTTATGCTTTCACTCCTTTCGCCAAGACAAAGTGTTATCGAGGTGACATCTCATAGGGAAACTTGTGTCTTTCTGAAACTCTTATGCTTCCTAGTCGCCAAGACAAAGTGTTTTTGGCAAGACCTCTTGTAGATAAAAAGGCTATACTGAAAATCTTTATTATTGCTCTTTCTGCACTTTTGAAATAGAATTCACATGTGGGTATTCAAAATTTCTGAAGAAAAATGCATTTTTCTGTATTTGAAAGAATTAGAGACTACAAAATAATTGCTATTCATTTTATCCATATGGCTCGAGATAGAACAAAAATTGATTTACCCCACACTTCTGAAATAAAACAATATCATGGGTTTTGGAATCTTTCACAGCAAAAACATGTATTTCATAATTTTTGACAGAACTCGATCTCCCATACTTGCTTGAAATGGTGATAGACTATATACATGCTTGCATTTCTTTCAGGATCAAAACTCAAATAACCAGTGACATTTTGTATTTATATAACCTTCTTGATAATGATAATACCTAAGCTCAATTCACAGAGATGTCATTAACATAGAGCTGGTTTTTATTTTATGAATGCATATTCTGGAACCTCGTATACATATGAAGCTTGAAACTAAAATTCCATCATGGTCTCCTATTGCATTCTGTGCTCATCTCTTAGAGATAACATAATAGAAACTCTACCTCACTGTTCTATCTAGACCTTGACCGAGTAATCTGACACCTCCTAATAACCAGTACTAAACTTTAATATAGCAGCTTCCATCCTCTATATTTGAATTCCATAGAGGCTTTACCTTTTTTTCTTGGACTGCAACATTGCATCAGTATGAACCACTTTTAAACACTAGTTTAAATGTATAACTGGTAACTCATAATCATTCTGGAAAGGAAAATACTTGCTCCTCTGTTATTTTTTTGAAAAGGTCACTTTATTATTACCATTGATAATGCAGTATTTCTTCACCAGTCAACTCAAAACTAGAAATTTGTCTAGCACTCAGGTGCACTGTCTATTTGTTTTAGTGAGCAACATGGTACTCTTCATGCATTTTTATATTTCACCGCACAAACTATTCTTAGAAATTGTTCTCTTTGATGATGAAAATTAGAACAAAACATTAAGGCATATGTATGCCTGTTCACTATCCAAAAGAGAAATGATTAATTGAAACTCACATGATATACGATTATAATCAACACAAAAAATGAAGTAATTCAACATTTTTTGATGCAAATGCACTTAGTTAAATTCCTTAAGTGAACTAAACTCAATGTTCACCTGTAGCCTTCAGAAAGAAATATTGATCGTTATGAATGAAAAGTTGGTCTCGTTGCTTGGTGGATAACTCTGTTTTACTCTTTTAGTTCTACTTCACTTTGTTTGATGTATCTCATGAAATATCCTTCAAAAATAGCCCATTGAATGCATAGGGCAGCATGCCAGGCTCTACCCTTGTGGGAGCCCGTTTTACTCCACATGCTTGGTCTTGGAATAATGTTCAGCTCCATGACTTTACCTATACTTGCACAAGGAAGCAAACAACGTTAGCATAAAAAATAGAACATGTTGATTATGATGTTGATACTTCTCCTTCAGTTCACTTCTTCATACAACATTTGACTGAATTTGATTGTTTCAATGCATTGCTAATAGTATACTATACTATTGTAGGTGCATCATATGAGTTATGACATAGTCGGAGCCACTGACACCCTTATTTTGTTCTTATAGGTTGGCGAAACTCGAGATGACAAGGTGCACCATTCAACATCAAGTGTCGATAACCAGGCAATGATGACTATGCTGTTGCTTATGTGTTTTCCTTTTGCATCTTCAGTATTCCAATGTGCTGTTAGAAATGCATTGTCATAGTCACAGTTGTATCCACGGCTTGTGTGGATCTCTGATTTCAATTATGCTTTTCAGTTGAAAAGAAAATGTATTTTATGCAATGTTGTAATATCATTTTGATTGCGAAATCAAAAGAAGCCTTGTAAAAAATTAGTTTACGAAATGAATAAAAGCATCTGAAATGCTATTTTGCACATGTACTCAATTCTGTCTTTCTTTTAAATCTACAACATCTGAATGGCACTCTGCAACTCCATAACTTCACTAAAATGCATAACTGATATTCAATGCATAATGATAATGCAAAACAGCATTTAAAATCCAATCTGCAATTCCACTTTATGGCAAATAATAATCAGCCAACTCCTTCATTTGAGCTGAGGCAGAAAATATGTAGCAATTTGGCAATTTCTACTATATGCTTGCCTGCTAAGCATAGATCAGTGGCTTTTAAAACAATTCATTGGGCGCGGAGTCAAATCTGCCCTTTGTTGTGAACTCAGAAAACATGAACAACAACACTCCAAACAACAGCAAGAAAATGAAACAAAACTTGAAAGCAAACTAAATAGGCCCTGGTGGCCAACAAGACAATGCGCATCAGCACTTGGAGAAAGCAAACTATTGGAAGTAAATGCGCGAAACACACTTATTGACTGCGACTATTCTACCCTACACTAACCAGTGGAAAAGGTACTTAGACAAAACCATTTATAGGCTTTGAAAAATAACTGCCTCTCCTAGTCAACTGAGGATACTTTGCATTCTCACAAGTTTGCACTAAGAGGTGGAAAATAAGGATACTTCTCACACCTTGTTTTGCTGCAACTTGTAAATAACAATAAAAAATGTAGATCATGTGAATCTGGGCCATCATACCTCTATTTTTCCCAGAATGAATAAGTGGAACTTGCTGCTCTTCGACTGCCACCTCATCCCTAGGTGTACTGGAAATCCTTTGGATCTTGCCTACATTCCTGGATAGATGTCTAATGGGGCAACCTCTTGAAAGGGTGAAACCAGAATTTTAACCTCTGGTTATTTGTTGGTTACTTGTCATTTCAAGCTCATCCTTCTGATGAGGATCATTTGAAAATAGATCACCCAACTTTGCACAAAACTCATCAATTATATTAGCATACAAGTCCTCGTGGGTCCCATTATTATCTTCTGTATGCATAATAGGCCTTAAGGTGTCTTTGTGACTATTTTCTTGAAAACCTGTAAAGGTATCAAGGCCATTACCTTGTACAACAGTGGCATGCTTATGCGTAGCTTGATCTCATTCTATTTGAGCTATTGTATCAGGTTCATCAAAATTCTAGCAGTTGATAATCATGTTATCTTCACTTCTTTGTGAATAGATCGACACCTTATCATTGACATCTTCATGGCTTTGCTGATCGAAACTCGACGGCTTTGCTATCTCACATGCATTATCTTCATCATTACTAAAAAATAAAGGAAATTCTTCAAATAAATTGGTCAAACCTTGAGTTTGGACACCCCCTTTCATCTCCTCAAGCTGCTGCTCCAAACTTTCTCCCTCAAAAGGTGAGTGTTTGGCATCTAAATTCGAAATAAAAGCTTCGAGGTCATCCCAAAACATGTCATCTTCCCTCTCACTTGCAATTTCTTATGGAGGAAGACTATTAGTTACTTCATCACTGCAACTCTTATGAGGTATTGAAACATCAGAACTTTGAACCTCCTCCCATTGCTCTAGAGCTAGTACGGGTGTAATCTGAGGGATGCTTATTTTGTTATCCACAAAGAATGGTAATCCATTGAACAAATTAGGCAGAACTTGAGAACTGTCACTTGTTCTTCGATCTAGAATATGTTGTTCTTCAAACAGGGCCTCCTCTATCTCTTGTAGCAATGGCTCATGATGCTCTAGGTCTTTTTTAACACTGTCCCAACTAGAGACTTTCTTTGGTTCCACTGAAAAAATGGAGCAATCAGCGTAAACTTTGTGCTTGGTATGTTGTTGATTCTCTGAAAGGTTGTCTCCATCCTCCACAAAACAAGGCAACTCATTAGTGAAAACATGAAAGGACTCATCAGTGGAAGACTTCTCTCGTTCAATATTTTGTTGCTCTAACCGATATTCCTCCATAGCTATATGCAGTAAATTTATTCTTGTAGCTTCTTCCTTTATGGTGAATGATGAGTCATTTTCTGAGTCAATGGGTCTGTCCTCAATAATGAGAGGACAACCAGAATTATCTGGCTGGGAAGCTTGTGGGATTTTTGGAGTTTCCTGGAGGAAAGGAGATTGCTTCCTAATGGACTGGTCTTGAATGCTCACAGGTTCAGAAAGTTCTAACCTAGATTCTTACAAAGGTGAAAAATCTCTAAAGCTAGGAATCTTGATTCTAGTCGGGTTAGGAGGTTCAATTTTCATAAAACTTGGAAACTTGAATTTATGAACCTCTTCTTGAATAGGATGTTCAGAACTGATAGGAGCTGTTCAGGCTTCCAACTTTTGAAACTGAGCAAGCAAAAGATTTGTCTATGCGGCTGCCTTTCTCTCTAAATCCTCCTCAAACTGTGCTCTTTGGGTCTCCAGCTCCTGATTGTGAAGATAGGCTTGATAAGCCAACTCCTCTTGTTGCTGATTATACTCATACTGCTTCTTGATCTCCGCGAGCTGATTCATGTAATCAAGCAACGTGCTTTTTATATTTTCCATCTCCACCTATTGATCTATTTGACTCATTTGCCTTTCATAGTTCAGCCTTATTTCTCTGAAACTCAAGTCTTCGATCTCTTGGGACTGATTTTTAACATAGGAGGGCTGAGGTGAATAATGAGCAGGGGTCGGTGGGTGGAAACTATACTACGAATGCTGGCTTTGAAAAGCCATGGAACTGGAAATAGTAGCTTGATTATGTGAATGTGGTAGATATGGAGACGGGTAAGCAGTATCTTCATGATATGGCGGGTGATATGATGCATGCCCATGAAATATTGACATATTTTTTCATATAAAGGCTAAAAATGAGCAAACAACATACCAGCACTTGATCATTTTGAAACCAGAAAAGGCTTCTCGGATTCGCCATGGTGTTTGATGACTATGCCTCCAAAGGCTGATAATTTTGAAGGGAACACCCGACCCTTTAGTATGTGTTCTTTTGTGTGATGTTCATGCTAGATCTGCTTGAAAATTAGAGAATGGAGTCGCCAGGTATATTGAAAAGGGCCCCAAAAGGCTGAATAACTTGCTACATACACCAAATAGCAACCTTAAAGGATTAAGACTTCTCTAAAATTTATTTTCAGAGTCCTACCAGGCATGCCAAAAACTATTATCAATAGTTTTGCACCCTGCTCAATGCAATATTCAACAAACTACTGAAACATGGAAACCTCTTTCAGATGTGGTTGATCTTTCGTGAAAGAGGAATCTCCAGAGTGAGCTGGTTCTTCAAATGATGAATTCTATTCTAAAATAGCTTCTGAGGAAAGGGATGAAGAATAACTAATCATAAAAACCTATTTCTAAAAGATAATTCACCAAACTATAAGGATTCAGACCTGACCACTCATAACAACCTCTCTATTGCAATAATCCTCACAATCTCATTGGCACACATCCCATTAGTGATTCGCATGAAGACCTGGAAGAAAAATACAACATGCAACCTGAAACATGAAATTCTGAAACACAACCTATAACAACAAGACATAAAAGGATTTCAATTTGAAAACACAAGTACATCAGATTGCTATTACAAAGTTTGAGACAGAAAATAAGAAGGAGAAATCTGATGCTCTATTAAAATCGAAAGAGTGTCAATTTGACCAAAACTGAGTATCAAAAAGTTTACAAGCTCCCCAAAATGAGTAAGGGCAAGAAATTGATCTGAACTGTTGAGAATTGAGAGTTGAAAGACTAAATCTAAACTCTCAAGGAAACCCTAATCCGAGCTTAGAAAAAGCTCAAGGAAAAAAGGCCTCAAACAAACTCAAAAATTGCTTTAAAGAAGAAAAAAGCACAAGGCTTTTTTGATTACACTGTCAAGCCTCTAAAAATAGGAAAATCTTGCTTTAAAAGTTCAAAAAACACCTTATCTCTCCAAGACAAGTCTGGAATTCGACCAAGAAGAAAATTCAGTCAAAGATCTGCTAAAAATAGCAAGAAAACATAAAGCAATTTATAGAATATCGCTTTATGCTTCTGCTTTACAAGATGCAGATTTTACAATTTTGTCTATTTTTGCAACTCAAAGATTGAAAATCTTTTGCAAAATAAAATTGCTTATTTCTCCAAGATAAATTCTGATTTTCTCACAAAATCATAAAAATACCAATACAATGCTCTTCTTATCCAAACTCCTCATTGATTTATCATAAAACCAATTAAAATGAGAAACCCTAAAAAGGAATTAAGCACAAGGAATTCATAAATTTCTCTTAATTGCCTCTTTATTTAAAATGAAACCCTAAGGCAAAGTCCATACTTTGCTAAGGAAAAACCATAAGTCTTAAAGACTTAAGACATCTCTCTAGCATAGAAATTTGGCCTAACATAATCAGTGATTTAGACTTAGGCTTGAATAAATCATAAAGGAAACATTATGAGTTCGGCCACCATATGATATTTGACATGTGCATTTTGAAAGGAAACTCTGGAAGGTTCATAATGCTTCGAATTAGGGATTTGATCAAAATAGGGTCAAACCCTAATTATCACCATTTCACACTCGTGACTTGGAAAGAAAGAACTTCTGTCTGCGTGAACAATGTTGTTATGATGGTGTTGGATTTGAACCCGTGTGCACAGAAATCCTCCTCTGCTCTCTATTTGACCGAATCTTCAGTGGGTAAGTCTTTTTCATGGCGAAATAACTTTTCACTTCATTATTTCGAGCCTCAGAAAGCCCTAAGGGCGCGGTCTACATAAGTTTTTTTCTAACTTTCACTTCTTCCTTTGATTTCTCATACCATTGTGAGTTCGAGCTCAACTTCTTCAGTCCACTCCATGGAAGCTCGACTTGTGTTCTAGTTTTCTTTACTGTGCAAAGGTAAGCTTTGTGTTCTTAAACTTAATGACTTTGCATTTTGCTCATTTCGTCCTCAAAGCCGTGGCTAATATACTTTACTGTCGCTTCATATTATATTTTCTGTGTTCACATTTATCATTGAAGCGCTCCATTCACCAGTGAGAGCTCGGCCGCCACTTGGAAACTTGAACCCCTACATTTGGAAACTAAAAAGAAAGCTATGGCCGTGGCTAGAAAGCTTCACTAGAAATATATACCGGTAACTTTCTTTGCTATCATTGATCTTCAGAACTTAGAGAACTTCCTTCTCTGTATATAGATTTTGGCCATGTTCAGGCTGAACCAAAAGAACACTGTAGAAAACAATCTTCAGAATTTTGGGCTCGACCCATAACAGAAATTTTCAATTATGTTGATTTAATGATATTTCTGTTTGTGGGTATTGAAGAAATTTCAATAATTCTGCATTATCCTTCTTCTGTATTTTAGCTACAATTATGGGAGCTCGCATTTGTTAAATATTCTTGCCATTTTTTCTAGATTTCACATAAGTATTTCTGTAGCTATTTTTTTTTGCATTTTAAAACCAACCCTGAAAATGGGTAGTCAAAATTTTTTAGGGAAAACTCCATTTTTCCGTATTTTGAGAATAAACCCACATGTGGGTATTTTGAAATTTTGAAAGAGAAATGCATTTTCTGTCTTTCCTGAGCTCAACCATTAGTTTGAAAATTTTATGAAGCTGGTTTCTATTTTATGAATGTCACCATAACATACTACTTTCGAGGAGACCTCTTGCAGAGAGCCTGTGTCTGGCTGAAACTCTTATGCTTTCACTCCTGTCGCCAAGACAAAGTGTTATCGAGGTGACATCTCACAGGGAAACTTGTGTCTTGTCAAAACTCTTATGCTTCCTAGTAGCCAAGACAAAGTGTTTTCGGCAAGACCTCTTGTAGATAAAAAGGCTATACCAAAAATCTTTATTATTGCTCTTTCTGCACTTTTGAAACAGAATTCACATGTGGGTATTCAAAATTTCTGAAGAAAAATGCATTTTTTGTATTTGAAAGCATTAGAGACTACGAAATAATTGCTATTCATTTTATCCATATGGCTCAAGCTAGAACAAAAATTGATTTACCCCACACTTCTAAAACAAAACAATATCATGGGTGTTGGAATCTTTCACAACAAAAACATGTATTTCATAATTTCTGACATAACTCGATCTCCCATACTTGCTTGAAATGGTGATAGACTGTATACATGCTTGCATTTCTTTCAGGATGAAAACTCAAATAACTAGTGACATTTTGTATTTATATAACCTTCTTGATAATGATAATACCTAAGCTCAATTCATGATGATGTCATTAACATAGAGCTGGTTTCTATTTTATGAATGCATATTCTGGAACCTCGTATACAAATGAAGCTTGAAACTAAAATTCCATCATGGTCTCCTATTGCATTCTGTGCTCATCTTTTAGAGATAGCATAACAGAAACTCTACCTCACTGTTCTGTCCAGACCTTGACCGAGTAATCTGACACCTCCTAATAACCAGTACTAAACTCTAATATAGCAGCTTCCATCCTCTATATTTGAATTCCATAGAGGCTTTACCTTTTGTTCTTGGACTGCAACATTGCATCGGTATGAACCACTTTTAAACACCAGTTTACATGTATAATTGGTAACTTAGAATCATTCTGGAAAGGAAAATACTTGCTCCTCTGTTATTTTTTTGAAAAGGTCACTTTATTATTACCGTTGATAATGCAGTATTTCTTCACCAGTCAACTCAGAACTAGAAATTTGTCTAACACTCAGGTGCACTATCTATTTGTTTTAGTGAGCAACATGGTACTCTTCATGCATTTTTATATTTCACCGCACAAACTATTCTTAGAAATTGTTCTCTTTGATGATGAAAATTAGAACAAAACATTAAGGCATATGTATGCCTATTCACTATCCAAAGAGAAATGATGAATTGAAACTCACATGATATATGATTATAATCAGCACAAAAAATGAAGTAATTCAGCAATTTTTGATGCAAATGCACTTAGTTAAATTCCTTAAGTGAATTAAACTCACTATTCACCTGTAGCCTTCAGAAAGAAATGTTGATCGTTATGAATGAACAGTTGGTCTCGTTGCTTGGTGGATAACTCTGGTTTACTCTTTCAGTTGTACTTCACTTTGTTTGATGTATCTCATGAAATATCCTTCAAAAACAACCCATTTAATGCATAGGGCAGCATGCCGGGCTCTACCCTTGTGGGAGCCCGTTTTACTCACATGCTTGGTCTTCGAATAATGTTCAGCTCCATGACTTTACCTATACCTGCACAAGGAAGTAAACAACATTAGCATAAAAAATAGAACATGTTGATTATGATGTTGATACTTCTCCTTCAGTTCACTTCTTCATACAACATTTGATTGAATTTGATTGTTTCAATGCATTGCTAATAGTATACTGTACTATTGTAGGTGCATCATATGAGTTATGACATAGTCGGAGCCACTGACACCCTTCTTTTGTTCTTACAAGTCGATGAAACTCGAGATGACGAGGTGCACCATTCAACATCAAGCGTCGATAACCAGGCAATGATGACTATGTTGTTGCTTATGTGTTTTCCTTTTGCATCTTCAGTATTCCAATGTGCTGTTAGAAATGCATTGTCATAGTCACAGTTATATCCATGGCTTGTGTGGATCTCTGATTTCAATTCTGCTTTTTAGTTGAAAAGAAAATGCATTTTATGCAATGTTGTAATATCATTTTGATTGCGGAAATAAAAGAAGCCTTGTAAAAAATCAGTTTACTAAATGAATAAAAGCATCTGAAATGCTATTTTGCACATGTACTCAATTCTGTCTTTCTTTTAAATCTGCAACATCTAAATGGCACTCTACAACTCCATAACTTCACTAAAATGCATAACTGATATTCAATGCATAATGATAATGTGAAACAACATTTAAAATCCAATCTGCAATTCCACTTTATGGCAAATAATAATCAACCAGCTCCTTCATTTGAGCTGAGGCAGAAAATATGTAACACACGCATTGAACCATACCTCCGTAGATGCACCTGGTCCAAAAATGCGAGCAAATGCAAGCAAGCCTTTCAAGTTGGCATCTAGTTATCATCACATTTTCCTCAAAATGGATTAGCATGCATCTTCTCATCTTTTCTATAAATTGGCTCATAAGTAGTGAGGAAATCACACTTAGCATTTGAGCAGTGATAGGTTGTTGGTGTAGTTTTAAGCAAGTTTTCTCATAGGCTAGGTGATAGGTAAATTTCAGTATTGGTTAGAAAGTATAAGCATAGTGTTAGAATCATGGATACTCCTATTAGGCTAACCTCATATAAGTCACAGACAACATTTCTGGGGGAGGTTTCTACTAGGCGGCTGAAAAGAATGACCAAGAATAAGCATTCCTTGGTTTTGATAGCCATAAAATGGGTTCTGGGTAAGGACTGCATAAAGTACGAGAACAAGTATCATGTGAATATTGATATTTGTTCACACATTGTAGTGTCTATGTTAGACATTGGCATCCCTGGGACTCTCATCCTGAAGCTGGTCAAGGAAATATTTCCAAGGAAGTACCTAAATGGCCTAAGTGAGGTTGTTGCTCACGCTGCATATGGGGTAGGTCTGCCATCAGCTAACGACCTCCGTCGCTATATTGAGGAAGAAGTGGTAGTTGTATGGCTGTCGTTTCTCAGTGGATTCTGCCTTCAGACACACGATGAGCATCGACATAGGGTTACCTAGGGATTGCACTTCATGTTCTGTAGCTACAACGTGATACCGTTTTATGACATTGATTGGTATAACGACTTTAGGAACCTGATGTTTCCCCCGCCAATGGGGGTTGTGCTAAATGATGCTGCTTCTACTGCCGAAGAACCTGTTGATGAGGAAGAGGTAGACGCTGCCATAGAAGCATCAATTGTTGCCTCCCATGATCTTGGATGAAAACCCTTCCTACTCCTAAGAAAAAAAATGCCTCCCAGTTTCTTTATTTCCTGTTGTTGCATACACCACTTGCCTCAAAGTTTTGTATATAAGCCTGAAAAAGGCTATAAATTTTTCATATATGAAAGAATAGCTTGAATAGTCGTATACTTTTTGGATTATGGCTTTCCTAGCCATTTTGCAATGTAAAAACCAAAAAATATATATAAATAGATATATATCTTTATATAAATCCATGGCTCTTTCTTTCATTCTGCATTTCAATTTTATGGGCTCTTTTATAGCATATGTGTTTATTTCTTTGCACATGGGTGTGTTTTATGTAAAGCAATCTTGCTGTTCTACCCACTGTAATAATGGGTTATCTCCGTAGAAACACAAACCAATTTGAAAAAGACCAGCCAAAGAAAGGGAAATAAAATAAAAGCATTATTCACATATGTATAAAAATAGAACTTGACACTTAATGGAACAACTTAAGATGAATCCCATTGACCTGGATTCCTAAGGGTTCCTATTCCATATTTTCTAACTCGAAAGTGTTATGCTCCTTGCACCAAATAATTTTAAAGGGGCCTTCCCATAGGCTATCAAATTTACCATGTTGACTTGGCTTAGCAGCCCTTTTATCATACTTCAGTAGTAAGTCTCCGCACTTTAGGCCTTGGTCAGAAGCCTTCTTGTCAAACCATCACTTGACCACTTGTTGGCAGTTTATCATGGCTATTAGGGAATTCTCCTTTTTTTCCTGTACTTCTAACAGTTTAGCAAGCCAAACCTCCATGGCGTCATTTTGTTCTATCTCGAGGAATTTCAACAATTAGAGTGCCAGAATCTCCATAGATATAGGTAACAATGCCTCTTTCCCATATACCAAGTCATAAGGTGAAGTATTAAAGACTTGCTTAGGAGTTATGTGGTTTTCCCAGAGCGTTGTCTGAAGGTTTTTATGCCATTCCCTCTAGTGTTCTAAACCAATCCTTTTAAGGAGTTAGACTAGGCTCTTGTTTGTGACTCCACTAGGCCGTTTCCCTGCGGGTAATAATTTGATGGTCTTAAGGAATATGTCATTCATTAATGCAAAGTGACATAACTTTGTGCCTAGGAAAGCTCTAGAATTATTAGAAATGATAGTCTTCAAAGGACCGAACCTTGTCACCAACTCTTTGAGGAAATCCACAATCTTTGTTTATGTTGCATTTTTAAGCGGAACGACCTCTGTCCATCTTGTGAAGTAATCTGTGGCAGTCAAAATCCACTTGTGTCCAACACTAGAAGTTGGATTAATCATCCCGATGAAGTCAGGCCCCATTGTGCAAATGGTTCATCTGCCACTATAGGTCTTAGAGGCATTGCGAATGTTTTTCTTTTGTTAGTAAAGAACTAGCATTTTTTGAAAGATTTTACCAAAAAGTGGGAGTCATTAAAAAGTGTAGGCCAATAGTAACCCGCACACATGATTTTGATGGTGGTGGTCTTAGCAGAGAAGTGTCCGCCCATAGTGCTGTTGTGGAACGTGTCAAGGATCATCTTTTCTTGCTCTGTAGTAACACATCGCAGGAGTAGACCATTAAAATTTCTTTTGAAAAGGACCCCTTCTACTAGTGTATATCTGCAATTTTGTAGCCGGTAGTATCTCCTCCTTTGGGATGAGAGACCTGGCAGATACTTTCCAGTTTGCATAAACCTCATCCTATCTGTCAGCCAGCAACCTCCAATTCTAGCTCATTTATCAGAACAAGCTCTAGTTGCTCTCCTGCGATAGGTATCTCCTCGTCTTGCGCCATGTATTCGCACAGTCCTCTTCCTTTGATGGTTTTAGTGGTTTTTACCTCAATATCATATTCAAGGATCTTGGTGATCCAATTAGCTCTTTTTTCTGTGATTTCTCCTTTCATGATATATTTGCGCACACTGGAATGTGCGACATAAACAAACACCTGGTTGCAAGAAACTAGATGGCAGAACTTTTTAAGTCCCTTCACTATTGCAAAGGCCTGTCTTTCGATGAAATTATAATTCATCTCATATTCCTTCAAGGTCTGGGAGTAGAACACCATTGGATTTTCTCCCTTTCCTTCATCATCTTTTTGGGTCAGGACAGTAGCAATACTGGACTTGCTACTGAATGCACACATTATAAAATCCTTAGACAAATATGGATTAACCAGTACCAGAGCTGAGGAAATAGCTTCCTTGACCTTTTCAAATGATTCCCAAGCTTCGGTCATCCACTTGAATGCCTGGTCCTTTTTGAGCATCAGGGTGATCGACCTAATTATTCCCGCAAAGTTGGAAATAAACTTGCTAACAAAATTTACCTTGCCTAGGAAGGACTGAACACCTTTCTTATTCATCAGAAGGGGAAGTTCCTTGATATCTTTCACCTGTTCGGGGTCAATTGGAATTCCTTCCTTAGATACCACATGTCCTAATAGCTTGCCTTGCGGTACTTCGAATACACATTTTTTCGGATTTAGGGAAACCCCGAACTCCTAGAACCTTTGAAAAACTATTTCTAAGTGGTCAAAATGACCATCCTTAGATTTAGAGAACACAGTAAGATCATCTAAGTAAATTAGAATAAACTTATTGATTAGTTCGTTGAATGCGATGTCCATCGCCCGCTGGAATGTTGGCCCTGCATTGGATAAACCGAAAGGCATTTTAGCATATGCAAATGTTCGCCACTATGTGGTGAACATAGTCTTGTGCTGATCCTCTTCCTTAACTCAGATCTGATTGTAACCAGAGAAACCGTCCAACAGAGAAAACATTTCTAATCCTGCAACCGTTTGTAAGATTGACTCCATAGAAGGCAACGGATAATGGTATTTCAGGGATGCTCTGTTTAGGTCTCAAAAGTCCACACACAAACGAATATCTCCATTCTTCTTTCGGACTTGGACCAGATTGGATACCCAAGTACTATGCTTGATTGGGAAGACAATGCATGACTCAATGAGCTTGGTTAAGTCTTGCACCATTAGCGCTTCAATTTTAGGGTTTACTGGCCTCTACTTTTGTCGGACTAGTTTTGCACCTTCTGTTAGCTTGATCGTGTGCTAAATGATATCAGGATCATATCCCTCCAAATCATCATAGGGCCAGGCCACTACTCCATATTTTTTGTAGAAACTGATGAGTCTTTCTTTATCATGGTGTGGGACATTTTTCCCGACTCAAAAATTCCTACCATCTGAGATCCGGAGGTCCATATAATCACTTTTGTCTACTACAAACTTCCACTTATCATTTCTGGCATCATCACAATCAATTTTTTTTCAAGAGTAACCAATCCTTTTAGAAGCTTATTAGATTTGAGTTGCATAATTTATCCTTCATAAGCTTCGACAATCTTTGGTTGAAGCTGATCGATAAATTCCTTGGATTGTTGGATGAACAAGGCGATGTGTTCATCACTTTCAAAAACCTTCCAACTTTGATCATTGTCAGGAATCGCCGGTCATACTAGCACTCGTACTGAATGTTCATTACGTATAAAGTCAAAGGCAGGATCGAACTGAGCACCAATCACGGCCATGCGATCTGCATCACTATTTTTTCCTCAGGGAATAGTCTAGATGTTGAAGGCTTCAAAACTCTCAACCAGGTCCCAGACTCGGTGCTGATAGGATCTCATGCAGAAATTCCTTGCTGGGGAAATCCCTTGGACTTGGTTGACTACCAGTTCAAAATATATGAAAACCATTAATTGCTTAATGCCCATTCGTTTTGCAAGGCTTAAACCTTGAACTAATCCTTCATATTCAACCTCATTGTTTGAACAAGTGAAATGAAAATGGAAAGACCTTAGCAATTTTTCATCTTGTGGAGATATTAGACATACCCCCACTCTAGCACCTACTTTGCTTCTTGCTCCATCAAAGTACAACATCCATAGCTCACTTGCTTGGCTACCTTTAGACTGTTTGGAAACCTTTGGGAATACTTGGTCCTCATCATAAATTACATAGGTGCCCAATCCTATCGCATGATAATTGCTGAAAGGATCACTATCTATATGTTCACTCAATAGAGCATCTTCTTGGTCATCCCGGTCTCTGCTCACCATTTCTTCCTCCAGTAATTCAACACAATACATTTCTTGGTTGGTGATAGAGGTATGTGTGGCTTCAAAATTGATCAGGGATTCATCCACTACATGTTCAGAATGCAAAGCCTCTGATTCTATCTTCATTTTTGCGCCATGCTTGGTTCTGAGTATCAGATGTGACCAATCCAAGGATAGGTATTCGCCCACGTTTGAAGTAAATTCTCGGGATAGAAAAAGACCAAACATAGGAGGAACATCTTTGATCACAGTGCCTTGCGGCACCATGATACTAGGGCAAGCAAATATAGTTAAAGGAAGTGCCTTGATGACACCCATGGTTTCAACTTTATTCCCATCAAGCTACATTACCCCCCTTTTTATAGGTTCATAGCTGAGTCCTAAAGCTTCAACTATCTGTTTAGGAATAACCATAGTGCTAGTGCTAGAATCAATCATAGCATTGTACAATAACTTCTTTTGTATTGTTTGTAAAGAATTTAGCTGGCTGTATTTGATTAACAACCTCTGCACTGACAAACTACTGTGTCGGTGCTGTGCTGACCTCTTCTTGAAGCACCTTTTGTAATAGCATTTTTTGCTATGGGATAGCTAGAATGTCCCATAGAGATACATTAGTGGATGAATTCTTCAATTGTTCTACCACATTAAAAGGTGACAAACTCAGAGGTTTCTGCTCCTTGGCTCTTGGTATAATAATTTCCTTTCGTGGTTGAGATGGTGGCGGGGCGGTAGAAGTGCCAGGAATCTGATCGGAAACACCTTTGAGTTGTGGGATGGCTAGATGCGGAACAATTGAATCACTGGTAAATATCCTCTTTGAGCATGTGTTATAACTAGATTGCACTTGTGATGTTTTGGATATGAACGTATCATTAGCAAACACCGTTTCTTCTTCCTCCATCCAGGAAAAAAGTGCATGATTAAGAGCGATATCGAATTCTTGTTCTAGAGACATTCCTTCCATTTGTGCGGTAAGAACCACACTCTCCATTTATGGTGAGGCATATATATAACCTCCATGTTTTGTCACTACACCTTGGCTACGTTGCTCTATCACCTTTTGTTGCAAATTGCCACGCAGATAGTTTTGGGGCATATGTGCATCACTGCAAGGGAAGTACCATGGATTGATGTCATCAATGAGGTTGATTTGCCCTGCGGTTAATTCCCTACTCGAGCTTGGTGAAGTGCTTGTCAACGGAGTAGGCACCGACACCATTTGGTTGGCAGTCGGAGTTGGTGGATTAGTGTGAGGCGTGCCCTGGTACTGATTCTACTGATATGAGGACTTCCCGCCTTGATAGTTTTGATATGCAGGCTTCAAAGGTGTTGATTGGTTTTGCTTAAGAGTGGTTATATCATTTTCCATGGTCCGCAACATCTCTTTGAGGTCGCTCATTTGATCTTTGGAAGAACCCGATTTAGAGGCTACATTTTGTGGGGCTATCGCATATGTGTACATCGACTGGGGAGTTGCGAGCATGCTAGTTGACACGAATTCTTGTGCGGGATTCGATATTTCAAGAAATATCAGCATAATAGGTCGAGGAGGAAACCTTCCGCAATCTATCAAATGATTCTCAGCTTTGACAGTGACACCATAAGCATCTGGTAGAGTAGCTCCTCCCAAAGACTTGATCATCATAGAAATGCCATAATTGATGGACTTTAGATAAAATATGAATGCCAACTTAGGAGTCGGGCGTATAGTAATAGGGATCCTCTACGAATTTGTGTGAAATCATGCATTAAAGTCCATCAGAGCCTCCTGGGGAGCTCATTTTATGACAAATAGTTGATAGTATAGTGAAGAGCGATCTCTGTCATTTAAGAACCTCTCATAGAACAGATCTTCGAGCTCATCCTAGGTGAAAATAGTGATAGGTGACAGTGTTCGATACCAATCCAACACCTTGCCTTTAAAAGATCTAGTGAGAAGCCTTAGAGCTACATTCTGCGCTGTGATCCCATGTACTAAACACATGTCTGCCACATCTTGCAAATGTTCTGAGGGTGTTCTTGAGCCATCTTCGGTAAACTTGGGTATAGCTTTCATAGCTGAAACTAGGATAGCACCCCAGACAACGGGTGCTACTGGGGCTGCTACGGGACTTCCGACATCCCATGCCATGCAATTTATGTTGGTGGCCGACAACATGGTTAGAGGAACGGGTGGCGGGAGTGGAACAGTTACCAACTGATTTGCGGCTTGTATTGTTTCCAGTGGAGGTACTAGCAAACTGGGGTTGCCTATTGTTTGGGATCTAGTTATAGGCCGATGGCTCATACACCCCTCTAAAATGCAAATTCATTTAAGCTCGGTCCCACCGGGTGTGCCAGAAAAAGAACAAACTATTGACACCAAAATTTGATGAGGTAACAGTGTCTTATGGGAAACTCAGTTTATGGGGGACCTTTTGCGCTAAACTGAGTGACCTCTAGGTTTTTAGAGAAGCCGACTTCTTCTGTAATGGGGGTTTGGAAAGGGAAAAGGAAATAGATATAATAAAACAAAGTCTAACCTAAGGCGATGCACCGAGACTTAATGATAGGCATGATAAATCATAGATCTAAGGGCCTGAATGATGTTTGTAGTGTTCTAGGAAATTAAAAATTGAAGATTACAACATAGACAATCCATTCATTGACATAAAATAATATTGCATACATTCTTACTGCCAGGAAGATTCATCAGACATGGTCTAGGTCAGCAAAATTGAATTCAACATATATAAAAGTTCTCAAATGAAATGTCCAGACAATAAAAGCACAGTTTACAGTTTGAACAAATAGCATGAAAAACAAAGAGGCCAAACAATTGGCACAGTATGAGAGTCTTTGCAATAAAATAAAACAGTAATAAAGGCCTGGTTTCTTTAACCAAAACTAGTGTTTCCTCAAAATTCTGGACCCTTTTCTCACAACAGAGAAAAGTATATATAGTAGGAAATAACCCCCGCCGCTTCGGAGAGCAGCAACATAAAATATTTTGCAATCCCTTGGCAATGATACAAAATTATAATATTCCCCAAGCCGTTGCAACATAATCGATTTGAAACCAAGCATCTGATCATTCCAGGCACAGGTGCATCCTCTGCAAATGATGGTAGTGGTCTTGGAAAGGCTTAATCAGACAAGTGTCATCATCCCGTGCAAATGATTATGACACATAGTGGCCAATAGCAACATTTGGCTCGTCTGGTCCATCGCCCGAACATGAGATCTGTCGATTAGGCACGTGGCAGCCTTTCACTGCTTGTGTGAACCTCTCTCTCTCGCCACTGAAGACTTGTGCTAAGGCTACATGTGTCGAATGGGCGGAGCACTTAACCAATAGTGGAGGGAACGATCACCAACTGAGCGCAAAAGAGACACATGGCAACATTTCGCTGCCCGCGATTGTTCCTTCATCTCTACGTTGAAAGTTTTGTGAAGAGAAGACACATAGCAAGAGTACACCGTAGATAACAATTGTGGGGCCCGCCAAACCTTTTGGGAATGAGGACTTCCTGGCACTCGAGTGGAGCCCGATGAGGCAGTAAGAAGAATGATCAAAAGTATCCCGCAGTCACGACACGTGGAAGCATAGCGGGGTTTCTTGGGATGCGAAAGGAATGCAGAAACTTGGGGTTGCGAAGAGTAGACAAGTGGAGTGGGAGAGTAGAATTTAGAAAAAAGGCCAAGTTGATTACCTCTGATACACAAGCCGATGCATAGAGGAAAGAAAAAACACCCAAAGGGAGCTAGTTAAATATTTATTTACAATAACCTTTATTTCAAGGTTGAGAGAGATCAAATTTTGATTGTGGTTGTGTATGTTGATGACATAATATTTGGAGGAAATGGGGAAATGTGTGAAATATTTGTAGAGGAGATGCAATTTATGAGATTGAAATGTTAATATTTGGATTTCTTGCTTGGGCTACAAATTTGTCAATCTGATAAATGTATATTTATCTCACAATCAATGTTTGTCAAGGAAATGTTAAATAAGTTTAGAATGGAGGACTCTAAACCAATATGCACTCCCATGTTTACTAGTTGTAAGTTGAGAAAAATGATGAATCTCCTAAGATAGATCAAAACAAGTACAGATCCATGATTGGTGGATTGCTATATCTAACTACTAGTAGATCAGATATCATGCATGCAGTATGTCTTGTGGCAAGATTTTAAGAAGATCCTAGAGAATCACATGTGGTAGCAGTAAAAAGGATATTTAGATATTTGAAAGGAACTCCAGACTTTGGACTATGGTATCCTAGGGATATTGATTTCTCTTTGAGTTCTTATACAAATGCAAATTGGGTAGGTTGTATAGATGACAAAAAAAGTACGAGTGGAGGTGATTTATTTCTTGGAAGTAGATTGATTTCTTGGTTGAGTAAGAATCATGATTCAGTGTCACTATCTACTATAGAGGTAGAATATATTGCAGCAACATCTTGTTGCACACAGGTGTTGTGGATGAAGAAGACATTGAAGTATATCATAGTATAATATGATGAACATATTCCTATCTTCTGTGAAAATACAAGTGCTATCAAAATTTCAAAAAATTCGATAATGCATTCAAGGGCAAAGCATATCTCTATTTGGTATCCCTTTCTAAGAGAGAAAGTTGTAAAGAATGAAGTGAAGTTGGAGAATGTGCCTACAAAATATCAAATAACAAACATTTTCACAAAGGCTCCCCCAAAAGATACATTTGAGTATCTTAGGCAGAAGATAGGGGTTCTCACCCCCCTTCTTTCAACTAGATGCATGAGTTGGTGCATTTGTCCAGGTGAGCAATTCGAGATTTATACTTTTTCTTGGACTGATGAAGGCTACCTCTCAAGGGCAGTAGGTAATGGTGTCCTTGGTTGGTGCACTAAGGGGTAGCATACCATGTACCCCTAAGGGGGAGAGGGTAGTGGAGGATAGAAAGTAGTTTGTAGGTGTTGGGTAAAACCAAAATAGTGTGTCACACTTTTGGCCAAATAAATGGTTCCGAGCGAACAATTTTTGGCCGAAAGACATTAGGCAGAAACAATTTCGGCCGAAACCTTAAGGCGCTGACATGGTAGGCACATTTTCGGCCAAGAGGGTTTCGATTGAAACCCTCTCAGCCAAATATGGCTGGCCAAAAATATAGAAAAAGTGAGCATATCAGGTATTTATGGTTGGAAATATCAAGACATTTTTGGCCGAGAGAGTTTCGGCGAAACCCTCTTGGCCGAGAATGTCTAGTTGGCATCCTACATGGCAACCAACTCATCATTTTTCAGAATTTTCTAAAACATTCAACTTTGGCAGAGTATTTCTCTAGTCAGAGTGATCTTTCTGCAAAAAATAAAAATACCCTTTTGTAGAGCTCGGAGTGAAGAATCCAAATATATATATTTTTTAATATTTTGATTAGTTTTAATATATTTTATTTTTAAAATAATGCAGGTAGGTTTTAAAAATTAAAAAAAGAGGCTGATTACAAATAAATTAAAAAATAGTAAAACTTATTAAAAAATTTTAAATCTTATATGGGGCACAAAAGGAGAGAGTCTTCTTCAAAAGGGTATATTTTTTTTTGAAAATGATTAAAAAAATTGAAAATAGTTGACGGTCCATGAAAACTGTCAAATTTTGGCATGTTTGACTTTAAAACATTATTACGAGAAAATATACATTCAAATTTGTTTTTTTTTTCGATGCACAAGATATTGAAGTTACCTATTTGGAGAAAAAAAAATAGGGAGAAATGAAGTTTTTTTCAATTTGTTTCTTGACGGTCCGTGAAGTCACTCTTTTCTAAAATTTTCAGCATTCCAAATTTTATCCTTAAATTGATAAAAACATAGTGATTTTTTTTTTTTAAATTTAAAAATTACAGGAATAAACTACATCAAAAGTTCTACATTTCATTAGTTTACACCATTTTGAAATTCAAAACATAAAGACAACTTTTATGTGGTCGAAGTTTAGAATTTTTTTTGCTGTTGGCTGATTTCTTTATAAAGCGTGACATGTTTGTGCTTTTACCCTATTGCTCTTTTCCATTGATGTCAAAGGGGGAGAGTGATGTCTGAAAAACACTGGGAGAGAAAAGAAGCCTGAAAAACATATGAAGAAAGGGGAAAAAGAAAGAAGTATGAAATGTAAGAAATGCCCAAGTAAGGGGGAGTATTGCTTGATGTAGGGTTACTTTTGTTGTTGATTGCTTTTCAGAGTTGGTGTTTCCACCAATGACTTGAAGGGGGAGATTGATGGAGATGTTGGAGATTGTTGCACTATGTTGTCATTAGTGTTGTCATTAATTTCAACCTATGCCAAACTCTAGTGTGGTCATGTTGAGAAGGAGTTGTGGTGTTGAGCAAGTGTTACTGATGCAATTGGTTCACTTGGTTTCCAAGTGCTTTTGAGAAAATTTGAATAGAGAGTGTACAAGGTGACAAAGTTGTGTTCTACATTGTGCTCCACATTTCTTCATGGTTGAAGATGTGCTTGTGTGATTTGGATGAGATGATTAGAGGTGTTATATTTAGAGTTTCAGGTTCTGGATCATGCAACAATGAAAGATGTGTTTGATAGTGTGTTGCTTGTGAAGAAGGTTGTCTAGGAGAAATGGAATTGCTCTAAATTTCTCCATGTTGAGGTTTCTTATCTTGTATATTTGGGAACATGCTCATATTGATTGTATCTACCTTTCTCTAGAGTGTTTGGTGTTCTTTTTTTACAAGGTTGGTTAGTGAGTTGTATGTCTGTGGTAGTGTGGTTGGTTGCACATGATGATAATATTCTAAATTTCAAGTGGTTGCAATAGTGTTGCTAAATATTTTGATGTTAGAATATTCTAGGATGTTGAGTGATGTTACTACATGGTCCATATAATGTTTTTGGACTTGGTTAAGTGTGTTTGCAGTTGTTTGCTAGTGTTAGTGCATGTTTGACCAACTTGGTGTGCTAGTGTTGATTGTGGAGATCGTTTGTTGTTATGGAAGTGTGGTGTGCTATGTTGATATAAATTTTGGTCCTAATTAACCCTTGGTTTGGTTCGCCTTCACTTCTTTCCATGGTGTAATTTTTTGGTTCCGGCCTATTTGTTTGTTGCATATTTGATGTGCATACATTTCATTGAGGCCAACCTAGAGAAGTTGTTTGTGGTTTCAATTGATATATGAGCAAGGTTAATTATTGGAGAGTTGTGTTGTGTGAAAAGATGTGAATGTGATCAAATTTTGTGATCTAAATGTGGGCTTAAACACATAAGGCTACCAAAAGCAGTGAGCAGAAGGTGTCTACATTTTTAGTGTACCTAAAGTTACTAGAGGCAGTGAGATAAAGGTTGTAGATGGTGTAGAGTTGTTGTGGTGGATCTTCCTGTTACTCCAAGTTAGTGAACCTCCTTATAAAAGTATTCTTCTATTCTCTTCTATTTTGGACAATGAATCCTGTAATGCCATAGAAAAATTGCACAATAGAAAACAAGGATTATTAGAAGCAAACATGCATGCAACATTAAATCTAGAATGCAAATCTAAATTGTTAAGCAACAAAGAACATAGGAAAGTCAGAAACGTAAACAAAACTAGAACAATCTCACCAATTTCGAACGTATTTCCATGATTCATCTCGATTGCCCTTCTCCATTTTGCTTGTGTAGTATAATTGCCCTCAGATTTTTAGTAATTCGTGAAAGTATAGCCTAAAATAATGATTAGCAAAATATCGAAGATTCAAGATATGTGCTCTCAAAAGTCATAAGATTTCACGAGAGATTTCAAAAGAGATTTCAAAAGAGACTGGAATGATGAAGATTAGACCAATTTGTAGAAAATTGATTATTCGAACTATAGGCCAGGATTGAAAGATCAACAGACGGTTGAGATCGACTGATTAGTCATGCATTCTGATAACTTTCAGTAATGACATGAGTGATACAAATTAGAAATAGAATTAAAGATTAAATAAATGATTTAATCTTCCAGTTTGGCATTTGAAAACATAAGAAATATCTTTGCATGACAAAGATGAAGATTGATTATAACGACTCTCTGTTCGAATGCATGCACAAGGTTTAATTAATTAAATAAGAATATTTAATTAATCCGCATGTACATGCAAATAAGTTAGAACTGGACGATTGAATGATCTAACGAATAGATTACTCGAGACAGCCACTCAGACATCAAATGAAGAGTTAACTAAGCGATTAAAATACATGTCGAGTCGAGTAAAAGTGAATACTTAGATAACTCATAATTATCTAATATAAAGGAATCGTTAAAATAGAATTAATGAATTAAATAATTCATTTAATTCAAGACTTCGATATTCGAAGAATAATTAAATAGATAAGATTTATTTAATTAAATGATGAAGGGATTTAAATGAATAATTAAATAAAGAATTTATTTAATTATAGTTGAAATATGATAAAGAGTAAATTAAATAAGAATTTATTTAATTTGACAAGAAGGATAAGGTTAATTAGTAACATAGTTAAATAATAAACGTTTATTTAATTAATCAGATAGAATAAAGAAAATGTGAATTAATTAAATAATTAAGATTATTTAATCAATAGAAGAATTAATGTTAAGATGAATAATTAAATAATTGACTTTATTTAATCATGACTGTGAAGAATAGAAGAAATGAAGAATATGGAAGTCGCAGGCCTAAACCAAATTTCAGTGTCTACATTTGCCCCTCTTTGATATAATGTTATTTTGACGTTGTATCAAAGAAAATCGATAAAAACATGCCTCAGTAATGCTCCAAATTAGAATAGGTGAAGGTATGCCCCCTCGGGAAAATTGACAAATTTTCAAAAAATTCAGAAAAATTTGGAAATGCTCCCGATTAGTCTACTGGATAGGCAGAAATCCAGTGAAGTTGATAGAATGGAGTTTGGAAATGGGAGGGACGGGTACGGGATAATAGAAAATGGAAGTTAATGCGGCCAGTAGGAGAAAAATGCCACCTAAACCCTAGGTATATATAAGAAATAGGGGTAAAAACCTATTCATTTGCACCCACCTAGTTGAGAAATTGAGATTTTGCTCTGACTTTCTAGCGAGGATGTCTCCAGTTCCAGCCACTCACCATCGTGCATATAGGATCTAGACATATCAGAGACCAGCCGGTGTGGACCCCCCGGTATGGACCTAAAACTTGCCTTTTGAAAATTTTTAATTTGCACGCATTTTAAGGCATTTAATGCATTTTTTACATATGCGTCATTTTAATTTTGAACCGCATTTGTATGCGCGAATGACGCATTTGAATTTTTACGTCGGTCATTTGGAATAGTGTTTAGCAGTTCAACGCATGTGTTTATTTATGATACGCATTTGACTTTTTGAAACGCATTTGCATATTTATAGCCGCATATGTGTATTTAGAGACGCATTTGATATTTTGCAACGCAAATGATTGTTTTGTGATGCATTTGATTATTATTAGCCGCATTTGCTTAACAATGACGCATATGAAATTTTTGAACTGCATTTGATAAAAAGTGACGCATGTGTAAAATAATGATGCATATGCAAAATAACGACGCATTTGCATTTTATGTAGTATAGTCAGTTTGCACTAGAATAGATGATTGAGGCTGACATGAGGCATATATATGTTGTTGCAGGTTGTATTAGACCCAATTTATACACGAGAGTCGAGACCCACGACATTTCGATTTAGAGATAGCTTGCGGCCAGTCGAGCGACAGACTCTATGGCATTTGGGTTTGTTACATGTGACCAATATGCCCCAGATTCGGGCAAATCGGGGACTACTGACAACGTTATGTGAGCGGTGGCACTCAGAGACATCATCCTTCCACCTACCGATAGGAGAGGCCACAGTAACATTAGAGGATGTGTATAGGATCCTTAGACTACCTATTAGAGGCACACGGGTGGTCTATGATACTCAGAGGGGGGTTGCTGAGATGTGTAGGTATTACCCCCATGCTGATATTAGACAGTTAGGGTTTGATGATTATGAGATCAGGTGGCGGGTGTTGGCTCAGAGATATAGACAGCTAGACTATCTATTGGCTACATTGATAGGTGGTATAGTACTGCCTGACCGCCAAGGTCATGGATTTCCTATGGGATGGGGGGAGATGTTAGTGGGCATGCTTGAGCGGCGAGTTGTGTATGCCTGGGGTTCGTGTGTGCTTGGGATGTTGTACTTCCATCTGCATGATATTGCCTATAGAGAGGCACAGTCGATGAGCTGCGGTACCATGCTCCTGATGATATGGGTATGGGAGCATATAGCGATCTTTCAGCCACCTGTTACAGTTGACGTACCTCATGGAGCTCCATACGCCTTCCGTTATGCGGGGGCGACCACACAGCATCATATTGGGGATACATGCTATTTCAAACACGCCATAGATACCATGGAGCAGTTTACATGGAGACCATACCTAGGCTGTGAGGTGTGGTCAGATGAGGATGAGCACTTGTCATTTTGTAGGCAGGCACAGTACTTGGTGGGACAGACAGTGTCTCATGTGCATATTATAGAGTGGTAGTTGCCAGACCGAGTCCTGAGACAGTTTGGAGAGGTATAGGATGTACCTCGAGGGAGAGCAGAGTTTTCCAGATCCTCATGGGAGGTCCCGCTATGGGGGCCTGAGATTCCAGTGGCCACTGCAGAGGTAGATATTGATGGGTTATAGGCACTTCCATGGGGATGGAGGGATGGACCAGCAGACCCAGGGACCACTCCAGTGTATGATCAGTGGTGGGCAGCACACAGACGATCCCCTTGACAGATCCAAAGCAGCCAGTGCCGGTAGAGCGACGTGGTACAGGTCCACAAGGTAGGCGAGGCAGAGGGAGAGACCGAGGAGGCAGAGGAGGCCGTGGTGATGGAGGGGATGATGGCAGAGGTGGATGGCATGGAGGTAGGAGAGGGAGGCATGGTCAGAGGGGACGAGGAATAGCCTTGTCACCAATCCGTGAGGAGGGAGGAGGAGAGGAGGATGTGGCTATGCTAGATGTGGCCAGAGGTGGAGAGGAGGATGTGGCCAGAGGTGGAGAGGAGGATCAGCCGGCAGAGGCAGCCATCCCAGATATCCCAGATATTCCAATAGAGGAGGAGGCAGGTGCCGAGGAGGCAGAGGTTGATGCTCTGGGGTTGTTAGGTGCCTACCAAGAGGATGATGATGAGGATGACGATCGTGAGAGAGAGATCCGAGATCAGATCTTGGAGGAGTTGGATGAGGAGGAGGATGAGAGAGGGGCAGAGGATCCAAACATGGATACATTGTGAGCCCAGGTTGCCTCCTTGGAGGAGCAGATGAGAGTGTTGATGGCCAAGAGGGATGCCTATCGGATAGAGAGGGACAAAGCTTTGATGGACAGGGATCAGGCTATAGCTCGGCGGCAGGAGACTGAGCAGAAGTTCACAAAGCTCAGGGCATTATGTACAGGACCATCAGCTGCATTCGCTAGAGAGCTAGTCAGAGCTGGAGAGAGGGAGAGATACTATTGGGACCTATATGAGGCAGAGGTTCCCCTAGAGAGATGCGCTCCCAATTTTTTAGTGGCACACAGTAACAGGTCTCAGACTAGGACCCACACATGGATAGTTAGCACAGAGGGGGTGGATCAGCCATGTAGAGCAGGGCCATATGATAGACCTCCCACAACTCAGAGATCAGCAAGTTCCCAGCATCATTCTCCCACACACTCCCGGCATGATGGCAGTGGCAGTTCAGGATAGAGATACTACTTGAGATTCATTTGAGACATTGTATTTAGATCTTATAGCCTGCGGGCTTCCATGTATTATTGACACATTATGACATTGTGATGTGACACATTTGAGTGAGAGATATATATATGATTTTGACGGCGATTCTCATGATATGCATTTCTATTTATTGATTATGCAGTCTTTATGTACACATGTGATGTTTGTATTTTATGATGTGTATGCAGCTAATGAGATAATGTTGATTCTATGTGATGTATGATTCTATATGATGTATGCAATTTATAATTATGAGATGCAATATGATATGAATATGTATGATGGATACTACATGTATGTTAATGCAGGTGTAATGTGATGTATGTATTTACAGTTGCTTTGACATGAAATGCTTATGATATTGTATAGTTTGATGATGATTGTCTATTATGTCATGATGAGCTAGAAATGAAATATGCCTATATGCATGTATGTTTCTAACATGTATGTTGATGCAGGATGATGTATACTGTTTTGTGTCACAGGACTCCATCATAATGCAAGAAAGAAGGACTGTTAGTGCGGAAAGAGCGATCGAGAAAGAATAAAAGACAGAAGATAGATGTTAGTATTAGCAATCTTTGATATTTTGCTATATCACAAAAGGTATTACACTTTATCATCATTGGGCGGGACTAATACAAATGGAGAAAAACACCATGATATGACATAGATCAAGGTGTGCAAGGTCATCCACTTGCTAATAACAGACAGTCGCAGACAAGGAGTGTCGTTAACTCATACTAAGGGCACAAGTTGCCCCAGTCTTTTTGTCATGACAAACCACAGACAACAAACAAAGTAAAAGACGGGTCATGAGACGTCATTGCTCCTCTAAATCCTTCATGGGACATCCTTGAGGAAACTAGTAACATGACTCAAAATCAAAGTTAACAAACATCAATCAAAGAAAATAGAATTCTGATACATCGTTGCTTCTCTAAATCCTTCATGGGACATCCTTGAGAAAGCTAGTAACATGAATCCCAGTCATCAATTCAAGATAAATGATAAGATAAATAAGCCATAAAGTCAAAAAGCCAGTAAAATATTTGCCAAAATATGATTTGTTTGTTTGATTTGTTGATTGATAGAGTCTGATTTCAGGAAATACACATACCAGATAAGACTGTGAGTCTGGTTTCGATGTTATGACTATCTGTATAAGGCATGGCAAAGCCTGGTTTCAGCAAGACATGTATCGTATAAGACGTTGAGTCAGATGTCGTTGATGTGATAACCTATGTAAGGCTATATTTGATTGTTTGACCTTG
This sequence comes from Sequoia sempervirens, assembly GCA_007258455.2. Classification (NCBI taxonomy): domain Eukaryota; kingdom Viridiplantae; phylum Streptophyta; class Pinopsida; order Cupressales; family Cupressaceae; genus Sequoia; species Sequoia sempervirens. The sequence continues at coordinate 72,796 of VDFB02064093.1, forward strand.
TCGATTATGCAGGAAGGACTCATCCTGTATAAGACATAGATTGTTTTGCTGATATCAGTATTGAGGAAGGACTCATCCTGAACAAGATACAGGTTGATTGTTTTGATAGTGTTTGTTTCCAGGAAGGACACATCCTGTAGCAAAAATTAGTTGATCCATTTTGATTGTTTTGTTTGGCAAGATGTTTGATTTGACTTAGAGATATTGCTGACTTGTTCACCAGATTAATGCATGACTTGATATGATGTGTGGACAATTGACTATGTGTGATGACAAACCCTAAAGGATTGACCTAGTGTGGCCTCAGGGGCCCATCGTGTGATGACCTTGCCTACGTTGTACATGCAGAGACCTCGTAGTTCGACTTGACTTGACCAACAAGACTGACTACAAATAGAAGACGTGTGTGAAAGTGAATGTGATGAACCCTAATGGACTAACCTAGTGCAGCCTCGGGGGCTCATCGATTGATGGCCTTGCCTACGTTATACACGCAGAGACCTCGTAGTTCGACACGACCAATGACCTTGTCATATAGACATATGGATTAAATCATGAATTTATACAGACAAACCTAAACGGACTGACCTAATGCCTTGGGGGCACATTGGCAGATGGCCTTGCCTACGTCCAGTTGCAGAGGCAATGTAGTTCGACAAACGACAAAGACTGACAAGTGCGTCTGACTCTGACTCTATTTTTGGATTTTTGAAATGTTTTGAATTTTTTGTCTTTTTGAAGTTTTCTGATGTTTTTGGGTTTTCTCAGGTTGTTTTGTGATGTTCGCGGATTTTCCATGGTTTTACGTCTTCAACACAACCAATGTAAGAACTAATATGACACATGTCAAGCGTTTTCCCCCAGTTGAGTATAAGACCAATTGATTATGAATAGGGTAAGATGGGGGATATGAAATGCTCTCGATGTCAATCGTTCCAAGTTATGGAAAAGACTACCACTTATTAGGAATGATATATACAAGCGATGGGCACGAAAGATAAGGGATATGTACAGGGATAGTCAGTATGTACAGGGATAAGGACTATGTACAAGGTAGCGAACTATGTACAGGGAAGTGGACTATGTACAGGTCTGTGAATTATATACAATGATAAGGACTATGTACAATAATAAGGACTATGTACAATGTAGTGATTCCTACAAGCAACCAAGCAAGCATGCACAAGAATCCAAGGACAACCATGATCTTGCCCCTAGTCAAGCTAAAAACCAATTGATAGGTGATGAGGATGGTGACAATGTTGTTTGACGTAGGAAGGACACATCCTGAAACAACATGAGGATGATGATAATATGACTAAAGGATCAAGGTTTGTAGCAAGGCTAGAAACAAAGCCAATGAATGTTTTGAATGATGCACTAGAATGCATAGAAAGATTATATGGATTGGGCTTGTTGCATTTGGAATGACTTTTCAGGATTAGATGGTATGATGGAAGATCCTTAGACCATTGACAAGGGAAAAACCAAGGCATGCGATAGGTATTTCGTATAATGATAACTCGTTTGGAAAAATACTATGAAGGCTATGACATGATATTTCGTGGATAGTGTATGACCAAAGGATATACATGTCAAGAGTTTTTCCAAAGCATGATTTATGTTTGCACCCCAGCCCTTATCAAGATCAAAGTAGGTGGGAAAATGGACATGAGTGGTAGGGTTAAGATGGATAGATAGAAATGTCATATGAAGGGTATGGGAGATGAGACAACTTGCCCCCAAGTATAATAGTCCACATAGATAATTTCTTACACATGATGCCTGTTTGCAAAGTTTTCATCATGGTACTTATCCAAAGCGCCATAAGAATGGTTTTCACTATTGGACGAAATTTTTCTCTTTACTTTTTTTTTTTTTGGTGTCACCAAGATGCCAATTTGCTAGGTTTTCATCAAAGTGACTTTTTTTTTTTAAAAAATTTTCTGGATGGCCTTGATGCTTTAGATGATCACTGTTTGTGCTGAATCCATTGATGGTGTTGATGTAGAGACTGGTGCCATGATATGCCAATAATAACCTTGATGAAGTAGTTTCCTTGTCAGGATCATAACACTTGCATACAATTGATTGATGTCATTGTGATCCTTGTTGACATTAGAGTTGGCCTTATCAAAATACACACATCGTGATAGAGTGCCATGGGAGTTCTTACAATAAAGAGTTGCTACCAAGATGCGATGGATTTGTGACGTAGGATTTTTAGACTTTAGGCAAGATGTAGAATTATGATGGATGATGGGAGACGTGTTTGGCAATTTAGATGTAGGAATTTTCATTTTCCAAACTTGGGGTGATGGATGATGGAGACTGGGTTTCAGATTGGGATAATGTTTGGAACCATGAATTTTATATGCCTTGTATGATGACCATTTTGAAGGAGGTGGACATTTATTATATGTGGGAGTCCTCTTTTCTTGTGGCTCCACATTTTGATTGACTTTTACTTTTGAACTATTTTCTTTGCTTGATCCATTTTTCTTTGGGATCCATTTTAACTTTATTTGTCCACTTGGATTTTTGATTGACTCAATGGCCTTTGATATTTGATTTTGAACTTTGAATTTGGAAGACTTTTGTTTTTGTTGGTTCCAAATGGAAGGTTTATTCATGTTGGAATGACAATTTATGGTATGGATGGAAGGAGTGTTAGCAACAACCTTATGATAAGAACTACTGATGGCCTCCATTTTGATGTTTGTATCAGATAAAGTTTCCCCCAATATCGAGGAGGTACCATTAACATCATTAGATTTGTTGACTGAAGGATAACCAAGACCTTGATGTCTAGGATTTTCTTGAAACTGTACTGGTTCTAGAATTCCTTGCTCGTGTATGCCTAGTCCTTTTCCTTGATACTGCATGCTCTGACAAATTTTGTTTGCAATGGGGTATTTTTTTATTTTGAAAGAAAGATGCTAACCCATCATTGTGTTCGTGGAAACTGCTACTTGGAATCTCCTCCTCTTCAAGAAAGCCTGATTTGATAGAATTGGATGATCCTAGTTAATAGGATGTCTTATCTTCATTGACATGTTGGATATCTTTAGTGTGATTTTGTGGCATATCAGATTCAGAGGATTCTACTGATGCTTCCAAGTCGATGTTGAAACTATCTTTGTGGTCATTGTCATAGAGTCCAATGGACTTAGCTATAGCTTGATCATTTGCAAATATGTCTAGAGTAGGAGACTCTCATTCTTGAGGAATAGCATCTATGTTTTCAAAGGAGGCAAGTGTCTCATTTTGGGAAATGGATGCATTTGATACTTGGATAGGGTTGTCTTCAAATATTTGATCTTGAATGGCATAAAGGTCAAGGAGTGGATCATTTTGGACTTCTTGCTCAATAGTAGTGTCTTGATCAAAGACAAGTTTGTTTTGAATGATATGATTGGGAATGAAATCTTGATCAAGGATAGGTGTACTTTGGATGCCATGATTATCTAGAAGGACTTCTTGGATGGACTTAAAGATAGGGTCGTGGGATAGACTACTTTGATCTTGACATGAAGGTGAAGCCACGAAGTCATGCTTTAGACTTTCCATTTGACATGTATCCTCAAATTTAGTAGATGGGATGTGACTTTGGAAACCATGAATAGATGTATTGTCATGACTAAATGTAGAGTGAGATGGAGTGGCATGGAAGGGATTAGTGGATGAAGGACTAGGATAGGCCATGGAGGCTTGGAAGGAATTAGTGGATGAAGGACTAGGGTAGGACGTGGAGGCTTGGAAGGGATTAGTGGAAGGTTGATTTCCCTTGTCAAGGTTAGGATAAGGGTGATAAGTGGATGTTTGTTGTGGATTCATGGCATGGATTATGCTAAGGGACTCTTGATAATGAGGGTAGATGGATGGAGGACTAGGACTTATGGATTGTTGGTAGGAAGGGTATGTAGGTAGGTGACCATGGGTTGACGTTGGTTGGCATTTGGATTGGATAAAATGTCTTTTGAAGTCTATGGCTTGTTGGAATTGACCATTACGGAGTAACTCGTATTCAACTTGACTAGCACGCATATCAAGGTAAATTGCAGACATGGTGGTGAGGTTATGATGAAAGATGAAGTATGAATAAGGTATGTGATATGAGGGCTAAGGTATGACAATGAAAAGAGTGACTTAAGTCTAAGGTATGCAACCTAAGCTATGTTTTTGGGATTTTCTGTGCAAGTAAAATATGTCAAATATGATGCTAGTCTAGGATGACAATATCTAAGTATGCAAAGTTCAACTAAGCTTCTAAGGTAATCAATTCCGTAAACCTAAGAAGAGGGTACCAACTACCTAAAGTCTAACCAAGGTGCCAATTCAATTATGTCAAAGAACCACTGTAGGACACGGATCAAGGATAACTTGAGTCTCCTAACTAGACTGATGAGCTAGGCGGACTCTCTGTAGGACAAAGGATAAGATGTTAGGACTAGGTTCAATGACAAATTTCGTTGACACTATGATTTTTCTAGAGTATAGATGATGGACCTATCCTAAAGTTTGTAAAAGTGACCTTCCTAGAAGTTTAATGCAAGGTAATATGTACCCTAAAATGAAACTAAACTCTAAATGAAGACAACTATGGTAATGACTAAATGAACCTAAAGGATGCAAAATTGAGCAAATTGTTTCAGGTTTCTATTTCAAAGACTGTTTGTGGAAAGACAACTGAAACTGGTATAATCGTGTTGACTGGACAGTGACAGTGAATACTGGTTTTCTGATAATTAGACAGATGCGTCTCAGGATTTGACAGTTGCAGTTCACGTTTATAGTTGCGGTTTTCTAGTGATCAATTACGTTTCTCTGGTAAAGTTCAGTTTGACTTTGACAGATGCGGTTAACCTTCTAACAGATGTGACTCGTACTGACAGTTGTGACTCAGAATATAACACATAAGGTTTTTGCAAGGCAATTGCGAGCTAATCTGGCAGATGCGACTCTATACTGGATAGATGCGATGGATACTGACAGATGCGACCCAAATCTAAACAGATGCGACTCAAAATAATAGTTGTGACTCAAAATATAACAGATGCGACTCAGAAAATCAATTGCGAGTTTCTGGTGAACAGGTACGACTCTCTGTGAATTTTCAATGACATGAAATTTAAACTGACTCTAGTTTCTGTGATCAAATTCTGACAATCAAAGACAATCGTAAGACAAAGTGTTTTCAGTTTCGATTTTGGACTCAAAGAATGTTTAAAGTGATAACAGACAAGCACATCCTAATAGGCCAAAGGCCTAGGGTTTGTATACTTGGTATAGCCCACCTATTATACCCCAGATTGGTGATGAACGCCTTTTCTTCTCGAGAGCGGATAGCTTAGGAATTTGGTGGCATTGGCTCCCCTCCATGGCTCATTAACGTCTTTTGAGCACACCAATTCTGAATTCTTTGGGAAATGACCTCCCAAGAACTGCTATCTCTACTCAAGGGGATCAGTAGTGAGTATCTTCGGGCATGATACTGTACCCTGTACTATACCAAGAAATGACCACAAATAGGTTGGTCTCTAAAACAAAAGGTATTTAGTACGAGCATTCCATTCGTGGGGTGTGATCCATACAGCGCGAGTCCCCTTTCGGATCCATCTCGTCGGAACCACACTCGTGATTCTTGGGGTTTCCCCAAGAACCCACTTTTATATACCGGTTGGAAGTCCCTCGGGTTCAGGGTGCTACCGGTCTGAGTCGTCCTGGGGTGAGTACTTTTTCCCACTAGAATAGGCCCAAGTTCTAGAGTTGGTAACCGTTTCTCTTACACCCAGGATCACACGGATGCACAAGGGGAGAGGATACTTCGATGTACCAAGTCGTAAGGGTAACCAGACTTGTGCTTTCACACCAAACACAGTAGACACTTTTTAATTTTAACCAAACGAAAGATTTGCTACGCTACCAAACAATCTATTTCAAAATTTAACTAGGGTCTTCGACAAGCGTCCTACAGAAAAACTCGTTAGTAATTTTTAATATTGTCTTCGTCAATCGTCCTGCAAAAGCTTGTTAACTCCAAATGGCCACACGCTGAAAATCAAATATCAGTAACAGAAATAAAATTTGTACCAGTCAATTGTGTCGTTTCGTTACCAGTCAGATGCATCGTTTCTTCTTCAGTTGCAGCTCAGGAAATCAATTGCGGTTCAGGGAAATTCAGATGTGTCGTTTCCTCTGTCAGATTGCGTTCAGGAAGTCAATTGTTGTTTAGGAAACTTCAGATGCATTGTTTTGTACGAAAAACCTACAAAAAGCAAAAATAAAAGATCTACGGATCCGTGAAGATGGTGTCTTCACTTCGGGTTCACCAAATGTAACGCCATAGAAAAATTGCACAATAGAAAACAAGGATTATTAGAAGCAAACATGCATGCAACATTAAATCTAGAATGCAAATCTAAATTGTTAAGCAACAAAGAACATAGGAAAGTCAAAAACGTAAACAAAACTAGAACAATCTCACCAATTTCGAACGTATTTCCATGATTCATCTCGATTGCCCTTCTCCATTTTTCTTGTGTAGTATAATTGCCCTCAGATTTTTAGTAATTCGTGCAAGTATAACCTAAGATAATGATTAGCAAAATATTGAAGATTCAAGATATGTGCTCTCAAAAGTCATAAGATTTCGCGAGAGATTTCAAAAGAGATTTCGAAAGAGATTGGAATGATGAAGATTAGACCAATTTGTAGAAAATTGATTATTCGAACAATAGGCCAGGATTGAAAGATCAATAGACGGTTGAGATCGACTAATTAGTCATGCATTCTGATAACTGTCAGTAATGACATGAGTGATACAAATTAGAAATAGAATTAAAGATTAAATAAATGATTTAATCTTCCAGTTTGGCATTCAAAAACATAAGAAATATCTTTGCATGACAAAGATGAAGATTGATTATAATGACTCTCTGTTTGAATGCATGCACGAGGTTTAATTAATTAAATAAGAATATTTAATTAATCCGCATGTACACGCAAATAAGTTAGAACTGGATGATTGAATGATCTGACGAATAGATTACTCGAGACAGCCACTCAAACATCAAATGAAGAGTTAATTAAGCGATTAAAATAGATGTCGAGTCGAGTAAAAGTGAATACTTAGATAACTCACATAATTATCTAAAATATAGAGGAATGCGTTAAAATAGAATTAATGAATTAAATAATTCATTTAATTCAAGACTCGATATTCGAAAAATAATTAAATAAATAAGATTTATTTAATTAAATGATGAAGGATTTAAATGAATAATTAAATAAAGAATTTATTTAATTATAGTTGAAATATGATAAAGAGTAAATTAAATAAGAATTTATTTAATTTGACAAGAAGGATAAGGTTAATTAGTAACATAGTTAAATAATAAGCGTTTATTTAATTAATCAGATAGAATAAAGAAAATGTGAATTAATTAAATAATTAAGATTATTTAATCAATAGAAGAATTAATGTTAAGATGAATAATTAAATAATTGACTTTATTTAATCATGACTGTGAAGAATAGAAGAAATGAAGAATATGGAAGTCGCAGGCCTAAACCAAATTTCGGTGTCTACAAATCCTTTGGGCAGTGAGACCTTGGAAATGAGCCCTTCTAGCAGTGAGCCTTTTGTAATCGATGTTGTTATTCATATATATATGTGAGTTAATCCTCATTGTGGTTTTTCCTTGATTAGGATTTTCCATGTAAACTTGGTGTTCTATGGTGTATGGTTGTGAATGTGTTTATGTTTCATTAGTTTACATTCATGTTGGTTCACAATATGGGTTTAAAGGTTAAAGAGGGTTTAAGGTTTTGAATGTTTTAATGTACAATTGATTCACCCCCCTCTCAGTTGTCTTGTGTCTAAAATAGTATAGTCTTCTTGGTCTTTAGTTGTAGCTACACAACTGGCTTCTCATCCTCTTTTTTGATCTCAAAATATTGTAACCCTTTAGATCAATGCCATAGAAAATGAAGATACATCTCAAAATGGACACTTATCCCTAAGCACGTGAGCATATTTATTACAACTAAATTAATGAATCTATTTTAAAGTGATGGATTTTTTTCATCCATACGTCCATCATGTTTTTCTCCACAAGCATTGATGTGGGAGACCTATTGTTTAGGTAACATGTAGTATCGATTGAATGCACAAGACAAATAAGAGGTGGGGGGGTGAATGAGTTTTACCTTAAAACTTCAAAACCATCATAAACATTCATATCCATATTCATTCAATTAACCCTTAATATGTTATAATGATTTAGCATGAAAAGAAAATAATAGAAATTGAAACAAATCAACACCATACATAAGAGAACACTAGATTTATGAGGAAAACCTAAGATGGAAAAAACCACGGTGAGGATTAAATCACAATATAAAGTAATATCAACACCGAACACAATAGGGCTCACTGACCAAGAGAAAGAAAGGCTCACTACCAAAGGCTCACTGCTAGAATAGAAAAGAAGATAAAGAAGATGTTACATAGAGAAATCCATCTCAATGCAATAGAGAAATCCACCACAATATCACCAAAACCTTTGTAGATTGACTAAAGAATTGTAGACACCTTTTGCTCACTACATCCAACAATCTAACACATGAAATCTTGCACTGCACTTCTCAAATTCACACTCTAACACTCTGTAATTCACATCATTCAAATCATTCTTACCTATCTTCACATCCCTCAACAAATCAACTCATATTCATATCATCTTCAACCTTGAAAAAATTCTCCAAGGTTGGCTATACACCTCAACCATGCAAATTCAAATTAGGTCAGTAAGAAAACATTCCCACATTTAAATGGAATGAAGGAGGACCACAACACACCTTAGCTAGGTCCTAAATCCACTCATACACACCACACCATGCTTCCAAAAATTCTACAAGTAGTGTAAACACCCAGGGTCGATTGTTACTTATGTAAACACCATTAAAATTTTAAGCACATGCTTCCTTTAATCAATAACAACTCATAGACAACAAATGTCACCTAAACAAAATTTGGAATATTCCACAAACACCCTAAAATATAACAAACTTCTTTGCAACAACTTTCACCTAAAGAATGTACATGCCTAATACACTTAAACGACTCTACCATACATTGTAACTTAAGAAAATGAATTCCAATTCACCAAACCTCAAACAACTTCAACTGAAGAAAGATACCAACACTATCAACATACCCTCAGATTTGCAAGACCTGAAACTAAACTGTGGAGAAACATGAAACAAAAACATTTCTCTCAGACACCTCTACAATACACATTTCACACATTGGTGGACACAACTTCCTCTGCACAATGATCCAACACACCAAATTTTGAATACAACACCTCTAAACACCTTTGATAAACATATCTAAAAAAAATAGGAAGATATTCAACCTAGAAGAAATGTGGAGCAACTCAAAAACACTACTCTGCAATTGAGAACAACACTACAACTCACTGTTTCCTCTTTTTATCAAATTTTCTCAAAATCACTTGGAAACCAAGAACGAAAAACACATCCTCATTATCTTCATCACTTCCTCAACCATGTATCTATAGATCAAATCTTATCAAACCAACACTAGAGTTTGACACTAGTAGCTTACTAATGACAACATAATGCAACTAATCAAAGCATTATTAATGCAACAACATAGTCAACACCAACAACTACACATATTATTGCAATTATCTTCTTCTCATATAGTTGAAACCAATGACAACATAGGCTTGTTGACATCAATGACAACACCAATTGCTCATACATGCAACAATCTCCCCATTTATCATTGATGGCAACACATGATGTGAAAAACCCTCAACAAAAAACACAACTCTGCTACATACCTATTTCCTTTTCTCTTTTCTTATTACTCACTCTCCCCATTTCAACTTATCTTTTTCACATTATTCTCTCCCCCTTTGACATCAATGGAAAAGGACAAAATATTTGCATTACTTATGTTTCTCCTTTCACATCAATCGACCTTATCACAACTTCTCTACAACTTCTATTACTTTACTACTAAATATACCCCCCCTTTGGAGCACACACCATACTATAACAATCAACAACCACTGCATAGTGAAAAAACTCACTCCCCCTGACTGTAATAACCAAAAATACCACTACCTACTCCCCTTGATAGGTAGCCACCAATATTATACCAAACCAAAGAATGAATATTGAAATTCACTAGACTGATGCATCTCCTTATACATCTAGTTCAAAGAAGGAGCAGAAATAACCCTCAATTTCTCTCAAAGACACTCAAAAGTATATTTAGGAAGAGCCTTAGTAAATATATCAGCAATTTGATGCTTTGTAGGCACATACTCAAGCTTTACTTCATTATCCACAACCTTCTCTCCCATAAAGTGATACCAGATTGAGATATGTTTTGTCCTTGAATGCATTATAAGATTCTTTGAAATATTGATAGCACTTGTATTATCACAAAAGATAGAAACTAGTTCATCATATACAACCCTAATATCCTTCAATGTTTTCCTCATCTACAACACTTCTATGCAGCAAGATGCTGATGCAATGTACTCTACCTTTGTAGTAGATAAAGATACCGAATCTTGTTTCTTGCTTAGCTAAGACACCAATCTGAATCCAAGAAAGAATGTACCGCCACCTGCACTTTTTTTTCATCCGCACAACCAACCCAATCTGCATCTATGTAAGAACTTAGAGTAAAATCAGTATCCTTTGGATACCATAGGCCATAATCCAAAGTTCCCTTCAAGTATCCGAATATCCTCTTCACTACTGCAACATGTGATTCTCTAGAATCTTCTTGAAATCTAGCCACAAGACAAACTGCATGCATGATATCTAGTCTAGTAGCAATTAGATATAGCAATCTGATGTAGAGCAGGGGTAGACACTCTCTCAATATGAGAGTACCTATACATACTCACTCCATGGTTTCATTGGAGGAAGCAACTCAAACACTTTAGTACACCTTGTCACCATTTAGGACACAACCTAATGAGAATTCAAGGATGGGAGACACATCAACATGCATAAACATTATGGAACAATGTGCAATAATGTTTCAATACTTTCCAACACATTTTGTGACTCACAAACCCTCTTGAACCAAACACTTGTTTCCATCAATACACCAAACAACAATGGTTTCATTCAAACAATGATTCGTACTCAACAATTGCAAATGAACATCACAAACAAGGAAGAAACCAATGTGAACATAAGGCTCTTGATTGTCTCAGACTTGTTTCAACATAACATAAAGGTTCTCAAACTTGTGTAATACAATGTTCCCAACTCATGGTTTCTTATCACAAGGCACACACAAACTCCATCACTCAATCAACACAAGGAATGACTTGTTCATTATATCCTTGGCCTGAAACAACTTTCAACAACATGACACAACTATTAGATCAGACTTCATGAGATAATGCAAGGAACATATCAAACAATCATCATGGAGGGTTTTAGGACTGTCCTAATGAGGAAATGAAAGCGGACTATCATTACTAACTTTCACAAAACAAATAATGAAGCCAATCACTCTAGTGGGATTGAATATAATATAGTTACAGACTTTTCCTCCAATTTTTGTCAAGATCCAACAGTGGAAAATAAAGTTATAGTGTTTTTCCCAAAATAAGAACCCTAGTTAGGGTTCAAACCTATCCTCACAAAAATGGTCATAACTTATTAAAATATCCATGAAAATGATCCAAAAAAAAAGAATTGAGGGATATAAACATATATTCATCCATTACAATTGGTTTCATCCAAATATTGTATCATACATGGCCGTACTAGCATGTTTTCATACTATTTTTTTTGGAAAACATTGTTAGAACAAGACAACTTTCACTAAAATGGCCATATCTCACACAAAACTCAACGAAATTTAAAGAAAAAAAAAGCATTGTAAACTAAAAATAAATACATTTCCATTCATATATTATATTCCTTGATATGAGGTTGTACCAGGCTATACAATGCACAACTTCAACCTGAAAACAATGTAAGACTCAGAAAAATGCACACAAATTGAGGTTTTCATTCATCAAAACTTCAAATCAATATCTCCAAACCCCCCAATTCAAGTTTTGGAGGGTGTCTTTATACATTCACAATCAAAACCAATTGTTTTGTAATAGTTTTTTGATTTGCATGTAACTGTTTCTTGCTTTTTGACACCTTTCCAAAGTTGCATGACAACTTTTTGCACTTTTTAATCAAATAACCTATTAACACTCCAAAATGGATCAACATGATCCCACATGGTCATAAATGAACTTATTAGAATCCAAAACACACCAACAAATTAAAACTCAAAAATAACAAAAAGTGTGCTTATGAGGCTCCTGATGCCCCTGCACCATACTCCCCAGGAAAAAGAAATTTGAGTTCCACCTCAAATGATGGTCTACTTTTCTTTCTCTTCTTTCAATTGTGCTATATCCAGAGTTGTTTTCCATTCTTGGCTTGATCTTCTCCAAGGTTCTTGATCCTCACACATTTGTGTCGTTCTTTCTTTTTAGACCTCCTCTTGAGGATCTTCTTTTCAAGTGCAAGACTCCAAAATTCTGTCTCCTTCATATGCCTCATTATTGCTGTCCATTTTTTCATCTTTATTCAAGTGTGAATGCTTGAAAAACTGTCCACATAGTTCAATTTATTTATCCAACAAATCATGCTCATCACCAATAATCAAATCTGCAACTTCCCCATACAAATTCTCATGGAAATTGAAAATTTCCATGTGTCCACCTTAAGCTTGTTTAATCTCCTTCATTTCATCATTCAGTTCAAACAAATTAGAATCAAAATATGCATTATTTACCTCATTTTTTTTCACTATCCCAATTTCGTTGTCATCATTTATCATTTCCATATCCATATCTTCATGAATTCTATCAAGTATCCTGCAAGCAACTTTTTTACTTCCTCCATCTCTGTTTTCCATAGGAGATCGTTATCTTCTTCATACACTCATTCATCATATTGAGGCTCTTCAAGATTTTTCATCTCTATGTTTGCTTGAGAACATTGCTCTTCCATGATGTTTATGCTTGCATGAAGACACTCTTGATATTTTTTCATGTCTATTTCAATGAATGCCTCTTCTTCTTTTGTTTCATCTTCTCTTTTCAAAGTAACCATCCTTTGCTTCCACCTTTTTTGAAAAATCACCTTTAGAGGCCACTTCACCTTCCTAATTTTCCAATGCTCAACATTTTTTTGACATGATCTCTCAAGACACTGTTGTAATACAATTTCAATACATTTTTCAAACTCATCCATTCTTCTATCAAAATTTGCAACTAGGCTTACTGTATTATCTTTCATCTTGTCCTTCTTTTTGAGGCCTTCTTTCTTATCTTGCTACAGCATCTTCTTGTCTTCATGATACCTCACCTAGGTTTTCTTCCCTTTTCCTCACCACCTAGTCTTTTGGCATCCAGGTTCTTCTCTTCAACCTGTCAAAAACAATACACAAACTTCCAAAAATTCCTTTCCTAGATCTTTGGGCTTTGATAAAAAAAATGATGCAGAGCAGGGGTATACATTCTCTCAATATGAGAGTACCTATACATACTCACTCCCTGGTTTCATTGGAGACAACAACTCAAACACTTTAGTACACCTTGTAACCATTTGGGACACAACCTAATGAGAATTCAAGGATGGGAGACACATCAATAGGAATATACATTATGGAATAGTGGGAAAAAATGTTTCAATACTTTCCAACACATTTTGTAACTCACAAGCCCTCTTGAACCAAACACTTGTTTCCATCAATACACCACACAACAATAACTTCATTCAAACAATGGATTATACTCAACAATTCAAATGACCAACATCAAAAACAAGGAAGAAACCAAAGTGAACATAAGTCTCTTGATTGTCTCAAACTTGTTTCAACATAAAATAAAGGTTCTCAAACTTTCAGGACTCAAACTTGTGTAATACAGTGTTCCCAACTCATGGTTTCTTGTCACAAGGCACATACAAACCCCATCAATCAATCAACACAAGGAATGACTTGATCATTGTATCCTTGGCTTGAAATAACTTTCAACAACATGACACAACAACTATTAGATCAGACTTCATGAGATAATGCAAGGAACTTATCAAACAATCATCATGGATGGTTTTCAGACTGTCCCAGTGAGGAAATGAAAATGAATTGTCATTAATAAATTTCACAAAACAAATAACGAAGCCAATCACTCTGGTGTGGTTGAAGATAATATATTTACAAAATATTCCTCCAATTTTCATCAAGATCCGACAGTGGAAAAGAAAGTTAATGTCATTTTTCCCAAAACTGGGAACCCTAGTTAGGGTTCAAACTTGTCCTCACAAAAATGGTCATAACTTATTTAAATCTTCACAAAAATGATCCAAACAAAAAGAATTAAGGTCTAGAAAAATATATTCATCCATTAAAATTGGTTTCATCCTAATATTGTACTGTACATGGCTGTACTAGCATGTTTTTAGACTGCAAATTATGGAAAACATTGTTAGAACAGGGAAACCTTCACTAAAATGACCATATCTCACATAAAACTTAATGAAATTTAATGAAAAAAAAAGAATTGTAAACTAAAAACAAATATATTTCCATTCATATATTATATTCCTTGATATGAGGATATACCAGGCTATACAATTCACAACTTTAGCTTGAAAACAATGTAAGACTCAGAAAAATGCACACAAATTAAAGTTTTCATTCATCAAAACTTCAAAAAAATGTCCCCAAACCCCCAAATTCAAGTTTTGGAGGGTGTATTTATACATTCCCAATAAAAACCAACTATTTTGTAATAGTTTCTTGATTTGCATGTAACTGTTTCTTGCTTTTTGACACCTTTCCAAAGTTGCATGACAACTTTTTAGCAACATGACAACTTTTTGCACTTTTTAATGAAAGACCCTATTAAAAATCCAAAATGGATCAAGATGATCCCACATGGTCATAAATGACCTTATTAGAATCCAAAACATACCAACAACCTAAAACTCAAAAATAACAAAAAGTGCACTTATGAGGCTCTTGATGCCCCTGCACCACAGTCCTCCAACCATTGATCTATACTTGCTCTGATCAGCCTTAAGAGATTCATCATTCTTCCTTAGCTTGCAACCAGTAACCATAGGAGTACATATCAATTTATAACCTTCCTGTAAGAGAGGGGGACCAACCACGTTCAAGGCCCTAGGTCACAGAGAGCCAAGAGCGGAAGGCTGCCCTAACTTACCTTAGCTTAAAGGGGTGTTTTGAAATAAGAGATGGGAATGATGAGGACTATGAGGTCCTCCAACCACTCTGTAGACCCAAGATTTGAGATGGGGCTAGGCGAGCTGGTTTTCAGGTTCAACATTGTGCCTCAGGAAGCTCTCTATTCGAGGATGAAAGCATAGTTCCAGGATGACAATGCAACACATCGACATCTCTCAGGTGCGTTGGCATCTGTATGACCAAAGGACCAAAAAGACAAGGTTAACCACTAGAAAATAGACTAAAAGCCTAGATAATCACTTCCAAAGGGCCAAGACAAAGCTATGAAGTGGGAAAGATATGAACGTATATGATAAAGTAAATATACAAGAGTTAGGGTGGCAAGAATGATCTCACAAAGGTATTCGTTTGCCAGCTAGCTCCAAATGCATGTCCACTTGTACATAAGAGAGAGGGAACTTTTTTGGGGCTATATAGGGGCCTACCTCAGTTAGACCCCCATTTTGGTGTTTCCACATCCACAGATAGCCAAGTTTGCAACAATGGAGAAATATATGATAAAGAAGGAAATGAAGTAAAGAACACAAAAACACTACAAAATAGTAAGGTGCTACCTAACCAAATCATAGAGGAGAAGAGTAGAAAGCTTACCATCTCCTCCAAGAGCTCACTAGCTAATGAAGGAGAAAATGAGATGACTCAAGCCCTTGTTGTAATGGTGTTGTTCCACTCTTGCTCTAGGAAGTTGATAAAGTACTATTGTTGCTGCTATGGAGTGCAAAGTGCTGCTAAAGAGTGATGGATGCAAAAAAAGCTATGTAGAATGCTTAGAGAATGGATTGGAGAGATGAACTAAATGCTTAGAAGATATCTTGGACTTGTGAAGAAGTTGGAATGTATGAAAGGAGAGTGAATTTGAAGGAGAGAAGGAAGAAAATTTCTATAATTGGGTCAGTTAGTTGAAGAGGGCATTACAAATTGACCTCCAATGGGAAGTGTAATGCCTCTACAAGCTCCAAATGTAGGAAGTTTTTAGGGATGTAAGCTCACCACACGGACATCTATGCGCTACATGAGTGTCCTCGACAGTTATTCCTTTTCTGACACACAAAGCAAATGCCAAGTGGAACAAAGGTAGTGGGCTTATGTAGATTTTAGCCTTCAAATTTGGTTTTCTAAAGTGAGGAAGGGTAAAAGGGAAATTTTCATAAGGGGTGAAAATTTGCTCATATACATTTTTTCCCCATTTTAGTGAGCACAAATACTAATGAGTGCTTTGGTAAAGTAAATAAGAGAAGTAGTAGAGTTAGAAATGTATACCTAAACTATCAAGGAAGTAGACTGCAATCTAGTGAACTCAAGAGTGCAGGACAAGTAAAAGGATTCATAGCCCCACAAAACTATGAAGCTGAAGAATGAAAGCATCTTACAGGCCGACAAACCTATAAGGAGGCAACCCCCAAGATCTCTCACATGAAGGAAGCCCCAAGAAGAGAGCGCCTGATAGGTCCATAGACCTACAAGGAAGGTGTCCTCCAAGGTCTCTCACATGAAGGAAACCCAAAAAAGTGCCTTACAAACCCACAAACCTACAAGGAAGTTCCCCCCAAGATCTCTCACATGGAGGAAGCTAGGAAAGTGCCTTACAGGATTGCAGGCTTGCAAGGAAGCATCCCCCAAGATCTCTCACATGGAGGAAGTCGGGAAAACAACCTACAGATCCGTAGACCTGCATGGAAGGTGTCCTTCAAGATCTCTCACATGAAGGAAACCCAAAGAAAGCGACCTACAAACCCACAGACCTAAAGGGGAGCCACCCCCAAGATCTCTCGCATGAAGGAAGCTTAGAAGAAGTGCCCTACAATCCCATAGATCTGCAAGGAGGTATTCCCCAAAATCTCTCACATGGAGGAAACCTAAGTAAGGGGACTCCACAACATCAAAAAGTGGCTTCACAGGCACACCTATAAAGCGACATGTTCACCCGTAGATAAAACATGTCAAAAGCGGCCATGCAGGAAAGTAAGTGGAAAATTGCATATATTGTCAACAAGTTCAAAAAATTTCAAAGGGGTCCCTTGGGAACCCTAGCGTGAAGAAGGGGTCCACTCAAGGAACACACTATTTGAAAGTAGATGTTTTCTTTCTTGAATCAATTCATCATCAAGGAATCCTTTTGAAAGATGTTCACTTCATCAAGGATTTCAAGGGGAAGAATATGCTCCCACGAAGGGGAAGATCAAAGCTATTCCCATTTTGGAGGAAGGTTCTCAAGTTCTTTCTTTACAAACCTATGATGAACGAAACATGTTCCATTATGGTCTCAAGTAGAGAATGTGATCCTTGAAAAGGAGTTTGTGAAGATTCTTGAGAAAAGATTAATTGGAAATGAATGCGTTTTCTAAAAATTGAAGTGTTATAGAAGTGGCGTTGTCACACATGAGAGGGACAACTCAAGCAAAGAAGAGAGAAAGATAAAGGAAAATAAAAAGAGAAAAGAAAACACGAACAAAGGGCACAGGGGTAGCCTGATATTTTGGGATCAAAACTACTCATAAATATATATATATATATAGTAAGAGTATATAAAATAAATTGTCATCAACCCCCTACTAAATCAGACCATGTGAAGAATGCATAAGAAGACAAAGTAAAATAAAAAATTGGGTCAACATGGAAGGGAAGCCTAAATGCCCCCAACGCTTTGCATCATCCCCAATTTATTGAAAATCAAGTCACAAACATGGAAGAATGATGATACAAATAGAGGAAGGTTTACAACACAAAAACCATGCCTATATCCAAGCACCAATAGGGGTGACTAGGGTCATCTAGAAACACATAGCACAATCACAGGGGAACACATCACAACACACACACACACATCTAATCTAAAGATAAAGAAGGGGCCTCCCCCTAACACTGATCAACCAAGAGGTCATCTGCTTCCCACTCTAGATCATCATAGGGGGAAGGAGGATGAGCCTATAGTGGTGGAATGTTAAGAGGAGGAGTGTCCAACCCTCCTACAACAAGGGCTAAGGAAGATGGTCCCACAAGGTCCTCTCCATCGAGCTCTTGTGGAGCTAAGGTCAGTAACTTGGCGAAGATCACCAACAAGGCCAAAACCTCATCCAAAGAGTTAAACATGTACTTAACAAGAGTGCCATGTTTCACCTCAACGGACAGGGAAGGCTGTGCCCGAGATTCACCACTAGGCTCACCAAGTGACTCAGGAGCGGTGATGAACTCAGGGGAAGCCTAGACTGGTTTTGTTACTAGGACATAACAAGTCAACGTGGGTCCACCTTTTGGAGAAGATGGGATCCTCTTACGTCCTTTTTTTTTGGAAGGACCACTATTTTCCTTTTGCTTCGTCGTAGGAGGAAAACTTCCCACATACGAGGCAAGAGGTGCAGAGGAAGAGGAGGTAGAGAAAACTATAGTAGACATCACCAAAGTGTTCGTCATATCTACAAGTTTTGGGAAAGGCTAGACATCCAGATGAGACATCAACAGAGGTAGCTCCACCGAAGGAACAATAAACACCTGCACCGTTTTAGAGTCAAGCGCATTCATAATCGCAACAAAAGTTGGAAGCGATGCAGAACTAGTTTGAATAGAAGCAGAGGGGAGGAGAGAGGAGGAAGCAATAGGAGGTCCTGATACAGGGGTAGTCATCTCCTCTTCCTTCCTTTGTAAGGTGGCCTACTCGGTCAAGAGATCCTTTTGCTAGTGCTTACGCTTGTGCGCAAGGTGGTTCCTGCGACTCTTTGAACTAGAGGCTGAAGGCTGCGAAGTAACAAAAGGCTCCTGCTCAGCCATGGGAGTTTCCACTAAAACCATTTCCAGTGGAGGTACACACTCTTGAATGGGAGTAGGATTAGGTTAAGAAGCATCAGGGGGAGTCGGTTCAAGTGCCTCGGTAGCAGGCCCCTTCTTGTTCACTGCTTTGGGAGCAGGAGTGGTAGGAGGTCATGGATCAAATTCCCTTTGGGAACCTTTCTTTCTGCCTTACAAATAATACCAAGGCCTAGGAGGCTCGTTAGGGAGGTCCGATATCCTGATCTTGGGTCTATGCCAAGGACGGATCATCAGACTCAACGGGTAAAAAGTAGGCTTACTCATCCATTACTCTTCCCAAGAAAGGGGAGCAGACAAGTCATTCTGGGTGGAGGCAAGCTTCTCCTTTCCAATTCGGGAAGAGGAGGAAACCAGTTGTTGTGCCATAGGAAGATCCAATTTTGGTTGTCCCTTGCCCCCAGCCTTGTACTTTGCATAGTTTTTGTAAATTGCGTCCTTTCTTGGAGGAAGCGAACCAACCGGGGTGGGCCAAAAGTGGTCTAGCGAATATCGTCCATGGGATACCAGAGGCTGGTATCCAGTGTCATGCACTACATGCATGACACCTTCATGGGAGAATTTTAAACATTTATGGATAACGAAGGTGATTCCATTCATGGAAGCTAGCCAAGGTATGCCTAGCTTCATCCTGAACAAATCTGACTTTGGAATGACATCAAAAACCGTGTCAACAACCCTAGGTCCAGCCAGGATGGACAAAGTTATCGAGCCATATGGTTTGCGACAAAGACCATCATGTGTATGGATGATAGAATTTGTTTCTTCATATTATTTTCTATGTAACGAATTAAGCCACAATGTCTCCTCTATAATAACATTCACTTGATTTGTGGGATATACTAGGATCCTTGTCACAATGTTACCATTAAGGCAAGTGGGAATATAGAGAGGTGAGGGCTTGTTATTTAAGAGTAAGTCCTGCAAAGTGAATATCACATTTGGTGAACTGGTCGTAGGCTATGCGGTAGGAGTAACTGTGACCATGTTAACATAGGCCTCAAGCTAAGTGAGAGAATCAGTGGGATCAATAATCATGTTATCATATAATGCGACAAAAATAGGTCCATGTATATTTGCAATTCACTATTTTCTTTTGCCACTGATCTATTTGTATTTTGTTTGCTACCATCAAGACAAATAGTACCGTCCTCGATGCGGTCCTGTATCTCATGACACAGGTGCATGCAACATTTGGTATCATGTCCATTGACTCAATGGTATTGAAAATAGGTACTTGCATTATACCAACTAGGGTAAGGTTCCTTAAGAGGTCTAGGGTTTGGAAAGGTTACAATCTTATCCTTCACTAACTTTTGCAAGATGGAAGAGTAAGATTTTTCCAAATTTGTGAACTTTCAGTTGTTCTTGAGGCTATTTTCATCCGTAGTGGCTACTGCATTTGCAATGAATTTACCTTTCCCAGAGATCGATACGATGGACTTTCCTTTAGGATGGGAATGCAAGGAGGATCCCTCGAATTGAACCACCGTCTACTGATACTCTCATAGGGTTGCACACAAATGTGTGAAAGAAGGGTATTTCATAAGGGAAAAATTTTCCTGTAAAGGCCTTTGTAAGTTCCCTATGAATACCTTCTGCAC
Source organism: Sequoia sempervirens (assembly GCA_007258455.2). Lineage (NCBI taxonomy): Eukaryota > Viridiplantae > Streptophyta > Pinopsida > Cupressales > Cupressaceae > Sequoia > Sequoia sempervirens. The sequence continues at coordinate 93,547 of VDFB02064093.1, forward strand.
GTCACAGTCGGGCAGAGGATACAAGATTTGTGAGAAGAGTGCTTGATATCATGCTATAAAATTAGTAATATTTTCATTATCTCCTTGTTTGCATCAGACGAGATCTAAAAACGTCATCTTCAACCCAATGTTAGCTTGAAACTATCATAGGACTTGGTTTACAAGTTGATCAAATGAGAAAATAGAGTTATTGGAAAAGGAATAGTACCATTCAAGTGTTGTATCCTTGAGAGATTGAGGAAATAGTTTGGCCATCAACGCATCCTAATGGAAGAAGTCTGTGTACAGGGTGTTAAAGGAGAACACATGTGTTTGTGGGTTCCCTTTTTTGCCGTATTTCTAAAATTTAGGAATCTCCATTCCTTGAGGGAAGGGATTGTTAAGAGTTGCAACCAACAATGGGCTATGCTAGAAGAAGGGTTGGAAGATAGGCTAGGAAGAGGCTTGGGAGAGACTTGGTAACTGGCTCTGCATTTTACCATATTCTAAAGAAGAGTGTTTAGAATAGGGTCATTAGAAGATAGAGGGCCAGAGGAACCTCCTCCAAAACCGCCATTGGAGCCACCACTAGAACCGTCGGTGTGACCTCTGCCGGAACCACCACTAGAGCCACTGCCACCAGTAGGGCCTCTGCTAGAGCCACCTCTGCTTCCAAAGCCACCACCATGATCTCCATCGAAATCGCTTCCACTAGCACCAAATGCACTGTTGAAGCCATCACCACTACCAAAGCCCCCACCAAAGCCCCCACCACTCATCCCACCAAAACCTACACCACTAGAGGTGACAAGAGGGGTGAAGCTAAAACTCAAGGGGATCTTGTTCACTTTGATAGTGTCAGATCCCTCAGAGGTAGAGGGGATGCTGATTAAGGGTACAATATTGATCATGTATACAAATGTCGGAGGCATCGATAGTCCTAGCTATCTCTCATGATCTTCAAAAGTGACTCCTCATATAATATTAGGATTGCTTCGAGGAGCACATGCATTAGTCAAACTAGAGAGACTAGCCAAGAGTTCTATGTGTGTTCGGTCTTTTCCCACCATATACTTTAGTTAACTGATAACCGAAGTGGCTCTTTCCAACTTCGAGTCTCTTTTAAAATGATGTTCCAATTCACCCAAACCTTTACTGAGGGCGGAGACATATTTTGTAGGAATGTGAACAACCTCATGCTCATATATTGACGATGGTGTAGGAGACGCAGGAGGAGTGGGGACATGGTTGGTCTCATCAGAAAACCTAACCTTGCCCCTTGACAACTGCTGTTCCGTGGCCAGACCAACAATGGGACTAGAGAAAAGGCATGTAAAGAAACTAGTAGTGACCTTCGTCCTCTCCATTAGAAGGTGTCGTATACTTCTCCTAACAATATACTTAGAGGTTGTGGGCTGGGTTGTGATGCTCATAAACCTTCACAACACTTAGGTACATAACAACATAAGGTACAAGGGAAAAAGCGTCAACATCGATGGATGAACAAATGTTGGTTCACATCAGGTTCACCAAAAATGTAAGAGAGGGGGACCAACCACGTTCAAGGCCCTAAGTCAAAGAAAGCCAAGAGTGGAAGGCTACCCTAACTTACCTTAGCTTAAAGGGATGTTTTTAAATAAGGGACGAGAATGATGAGGACTATAAGATCCTTCAACCACTCTACAGACCCAAGATTCGAGATGGGGCTAGGTGAGCTAGTTTTTGGGTTCAACACTATGCCTTAGGAAGCTCTCTATCTAAGGATGAAAGTGTGGTTTTGGGATGATAGCGCAACACACTAGTGTCTCTCAGGTGCGTTGGACTCCGTACAGACAAAGGACCAAAAAGACAAGGTTAGCCACTAGAAAACAAACTAATGGCCTAGCTAATCACTTCCAAAGGACCAAAAAAAAGCTATGAAGTGGGAAAGATATGAACAAATATGATAAAGTAAATATACAAGAGTTATTGTGGCAAGAATGATCTCACAAAAGTATCGTTCGCCAACTAGCTCCAAATGCATGTCCACCTGCACATAAGAGAGGGAAATTTGTTAGTCAGACCCTCGTTTCGGTGTTTCCACCTCCACGAATAGCCAAGTTTGCAACAATGGAGAAATATATGATAAATAAGGAAATGAAGTAAAGAACACAAAAACACTACAAAAAAATAAGGTGCTACCCAACCAAATCATAGAGGAGAGGAGTAGAAAGCTTACCACCTCCTCCAAGAGCTCACTAGCTAATGGAGGAGAAAATGAGAGGACTCAAGCCCCTACTGTAATGGTGTTGTTCCACACTTGCTCTACGGAGTTGATGGAGTACTGTTGTTGCTACTATGGAGTGCAAAGTGCTACTTGGGAGTGATGGATGCAAGAAAAGATGTGTAGAATGCTTAGCTAATGGCTTGGAGAGATGAATTGAATGCTTAGAAGATAGCTTGGACTTGTGAAGAAGTTGAAATGCATGAAAGGAGAGTGAATTTGAAGGAGAAAATGAAGAAAACAACCATATTTGGGTCATTTAGTTGAAGAGGGCATTACAAATTAACCTCCAATGGGAAGTGTAATGCCTCTATAGGCTCTAGATGCAAGAATCTGCTAGGGACGTAAGCGCATTGTGCAGACGTCTGTGCGCCACACGGGTGTCCCCGACAGTTATTCCTCTTTCGAAACACAAAGCAGATGCCAAGTGGAATGAAGACAATGAGTTGATGTGGATTTTAGCCTTCAAATTTGGTTTTCTAAAGTGAGGAAGGGTAAAAGAGGAATTTGCGTAAGGGGTGAAAATTCGCTCCTATACACTTCCATTCCAAAATTCTTCAACATTTCCTTGACATAATTTGATTGTGAAATGAAAATACCTTTATCTATCTAATTTATTTGTAGTCCAAGGAAGAAATTCATCTCCCCAAACATAGACATTTAAAAATATTTCTTCATTTCTTCTGCAAACTTCTTACACATAGCTTCATTTCCACCAAAGATTATGTCATCAATATATAAAACCACATCAAGATTTGACCTTTTTCAACTTTAAAGTAAAGATTTCTATCTGTGGTACCTTTATTGAATCCTTGTTGTATAAAGCACCTATCCAACCTTGCATACCAAGCTCTAGGAGCTTGCTTCAATCCATACAATACCTTCTTCAATTTGTAAACCATATCTGTTTTGTCTGATAATTGAAATATTTTTGGTTGTTCTATGTATACCGCTTCTTCCAATTCTCCATTCAAGAAAGCATAATTCACATCCATTTGATAAACTATGAAATACTTATGTGCTACAAAATCAAAAAAATTATTAATAGCTTCCATTCTTGCCACCGAAGAAAATGTCTCCTCAAAATCTATTCCTTCAACTTGTGAGTAGCCCTTACAAACAAGCCTTGCATTGTTCCTTACCACTTCTCCATTATCAATTAGTTTGTTTTTTAATACCCACTTAGTTCCAATCACATTTTTGTTTGCTGATCTTGGGACAAGTTCCCAAGTTTGATTCTTCTCAATTTGCAACAATTCTTCCATAGCCTTGATCCAATATTCATCTTTGCATGCCTCAATCACTATTTTAGGTTCAACTTTGGAAAGTAAGCATAGTTTTACCTATTATTCAAAAGCTTTCCTTCTTGTCAATATACCTCTACTCTTATCTCCAATGATCTACTCTTCAGAATGATTCTTCTACACACATTCTTAGGAGTTTTAGGAGTCTTCTCCGAACCTTCTTCCTCTTCAATTTGCACTTCATTTTCTTTAGCTTTTTCTTCTTCTCTACAAGAAGACTCATTTGATTCATATCCATCTATCACCACTGAGTTCTTTTGTAAATTTTCATCAACCTTGACACTTGCACTCTTAACAATATTTGTCAATCTCTTGTTGTAGCATTGGTAAGCTTTTCTTCTAGTAGAATATCCAAGGAAGATACCTTCATCAAAGTTTTCATCAAACTTTCCTAACTTTTCTTCATCTCTTTTGATATAATATTTTCTTCCAAACACTCTGAAGTACTTGATAGTAAGAATCCTTCCATACCGTAGCTCATAGGGAGTATTTGTGTTGTTTTCTCTTTCTTGAACTCTGTTAAGTATATAAATAGTAGTATGAATTGCTTCTCTCTAGTAGAATTTTGGTAGATTTTCCTCTTTCATTATTGTTCTTGTAGCTTCTTGAATAGTCCTATTCTTTCTTTCAACCACTCCATTTTGTTGAGGAGTCCTAGAGGCAGACAAGTGCCTCTTTATGCCATGATTCTCACAAAAGATGTTAAACTCATTGGAGGTGAACTCTCCACCTCTATTAGACCTCAAAAATTTTATTTTCATATCCATTTAATTCTGAATCATAACTTTAAATGCTTTAAACTTATCTAGAGCTTCAATTTTTTCTTTGAGAAAAGTAACCCATGTCATTATAGAATAATCATCATTTAATAACATGAAATACCTGTCACCTTGAAGACTTCTTACTCTTGTAGGACCAAAAAGATTTGTATTTACCAATTCCAATAGTCCAGTAGTAGATTATTCTTTGATTTTGAAGCTTCTTCTTGCTTGCTTTCCAATTTGAAAATCCTTGCAGACGACATTGACAAGCTTTGTAATAGTTGGCAGATCTCTCATAGCTTGAATTGAACTGATTCTTACTAGGTTATCAAAATTGATGTGACACATCCTACTATACCATAAAAAACTTTCATTAATCTGTCATAAAGCAATGACCATCCACACCCTTAAGCTAATAAAAATTTCCATTTGTCCTTCTTCCAACAACAACCATAGTTTCAGATCCTTTTTTGATCTCACATCCATTATCTTGAAACATAAGATTGTATCCTTTGCTACTCATTTTTCCAACACTCAAGAGGTTATACCTTAAGCCCTTAACACAGTAGACATCATCAGTATTATGGTTTCCATCAAAACTGATAGAACATTTTCCACATATCTTAGTAGATATATCATCACCAAATCTAACACATCCTCCATATTTTTCAAGTTTAACAAACTTACTCTTGTCACCAGTCATATGATTAGAGCATCCACTGTCAATGATCCAATAGTTCTTCTCATGTCTAGCATGAAAAGCAGATACCAAAGTACCTTCAGTATTATCCTTTCTCTCCATAGGTCTTTCCTTCACACATCTCTTAGAGTTAGCAGAAACATATTCATCTTTTAAAGCCATGAACAAGCATTCACCATCATCATCATATCCATAATATGAAATACTTGCATCTTCTCTAACATAATAGCTTTTTCTTAATCATTTTACCTTGGTTCTCCTTATTTTTGTTATTCAAAGCTTTGTTTGGACATCTTGAAACATAATGACCTATTTTTCACAACCGAAACATCTAAAAGGAAACTTACCATTGTACTTACTAATATCCTTCTTCATTCTCCTAACAAATTTGGCTTCTACATCATCAAGATCCTCCTAATCTGATTCCTTGGTCTCCTTTGATTTTCTAGCCTTAAAAGTAGTCTCAACTTTTTCACCACTATTTGTACCAAATCTCTCATCTCAAAAGTAGTTAAAGAACCATACAATCAATCTCTGGTATATAGATTTAAATTTGTAAATTCCTTAATAGAAAAATCTTCATGACTATAAGATTCAGGAAGAGTTTTGAGAATTTTCTTTACCACTTCTAGTTCTTTGAGTTCTCCACCAAGACTTCTAATGGAGTTGACACCTTCATCTACCCTTTGCATATAGCTTGTAACATTTTCATCTTTAGACATCCATAGGTTCTCAAACATGATCTTTAGATTATGCATCTTAGCTTCTTTGACCTTATCATCTCCTTCATAAATGCTTTCTAACTTTACCCAAATACCTCTAGTAGTTTTTAGACTCATCACTTTCACTAATTCAGAATTAGTAAAACCACTTAAGAGAGTATACCTTGCTTTACCATTGATTTCATAGGCCTTGATCTCATCATTAGTGCTCGAACCATTTGCAGGAATAGTATATCCATCTTTGACTGACTTCTAGACATCAAATCCCAGATAAACTAGAAAACCTTCCATTCCTATCTTCTAAAATGCATAGTCCATTCCATTAAACATATGAATCTCTTTCTTGTGTGGCATCCTAGATCTACCTCAAGCGATTAAGATTTTTTCCAAGGAACCTTGCTCTAATACCAATTGTTGAATACACAAGACAGTTGAGAGGGGAGGTGAATTAGTTGTACCTTAAAACTTCAAAACCCTCATAATCATTTAGATCCACATTCATTCAATTGACCCTTAATATCTTATAATGATTTAGCATGAAAAGAAAATAACAAAAACTAAAAAAATCATCATACACAAGAGAACACCGGATTTATGTGGAAAACCCAAGATGGGAAAAACCATGGTGAGGATTAGCTCACAATTTAAAGTAATATCAACACCAAATATAATAGAGCTCACTGTTAGAGGGATCATTTCCCAAGAAAAAGAAAGGATCACTACCATAATAGAAAAGAAGATAGAGAAGAGTGTTACACAGATAAATCCATCTCAATGCAACAAAGAAATCCACCATAGTATCACCAACACCTTTCCACCTTGACTGAAGAATTGTAGACACCTTCTTCTCACTGCATCCAACAATCTAACACATGAAAGCTCACATTGCACTTCTCAAATTTTCCCTCTGAAACTCTACAATTTGTATCATTCACATAATTCTTATCTATCTTCACATCCCTCAACAACTCAACTCATATTTATATCATCTTCAACCTTGAAAACATTCTCCAAGGTCATCTATGCACCTCAATCATGCAAATTCAAATTAGGTCAGCACCAAAACATTCTTGTGGTGGAAAGGAATGAAGGTGGACCACAACACACCTTATCTAGGTACTAAATCCACTCATACACACCACACCATGCTTCTAAATTTTTTGCAAGTAGTGTAAACACCCAAGGTTAGTCATTACCCATGTAAACACCATTAAAATTTTAAGGTACATGCTTCCTTTGATCAATAACAACTCGTGGAAAACAAATGTCACCTGAACAAAATCTAGAATATTCCAAAAATACCCTAAAATCAAACAAACTCCTTTGCAACAACTTTCACCTAAAGAATGCACACACCCAACACACTTAAACAACTCTTCCATACACCGCAACTTAAGAAATTGACTTACAAAGCACCAAACTTCAAACAAATTCAACAAAAGAAAGATACCAACACTATCAAAATACCTTCAGATCCACAAGACCTAAAACAAAACTATAGAGAAACACTAAACAAAAAAATTTATCCCAGACACCTCTGCAATACACAGTTCACACATTGGTGGACACAACTTCCTCTACACAGTGATCCAACACAACAAATTATGAATACAACAACTTTGGAAACCTTTGATCAACATATCTGAAATGCATAGGAAGATCTTCAACCTAGAAGAAATGCAGAGCAACGCCAAAACACTACTATGCAACTCACAATTTCCTCTTTTTAATCAAAATTTCTCAAAATCACTTGGAAAACAAGCACCAAAAACACATCCTCATCATCTTCATCACTTCCTCAACCATATATCTATAGATATATGCTTATCAAAGCAACACTAGAGGTTGATTCCCATAGCTTACTAGTGATGTCCAGCATAATGCAACTAATCAAAACATCATTAATGTAACAACATAGACAATACCAACAACTGCACATACTCTTGCAATAATCTTCTTCTCATACAGTTGACACCAATGACAACACAAGATTGTTGACATCAATGAAAACACCAATTGCTCATACTTGCAATAATATCAACCAATTTTCCTATTAAAAATTTAGTCGTAATCTAGACCCACTAAGCATACTCCTATCCCTCTCTATCAATGTCATGTTTATGTATTAGATAAGTTCAATATGCTAAGGGGTGTATGGAATTATCTTATGTATTTATACATCATTCTTCCTTCAGAATATGTCAAAATCTCTAGAATAAAACTTACCATAATATCAATCCTCAAAAACCTTAATATTTATACCATTCTAGTTTTCCAAGAGAGCCTTAAAATCCCTAAACTAACTAAAGACCTTAGATTTAATTTAAAAAAAATACCCATCCTCCTAGAATAATCATCAAAAAATAATAGATAATACAGAAAAATGGTAAGGAACATCTATATGGCTAAATACATTAGAACATATATAATATCTAATAACTAAGAATATTTATGGGAACCAAATTAAAATAAATATAATTTATCTTTCCATAAATGTAATCTTCACAAAAATAAAATTCAAGAGAATAATTTGTAAGCCTCTTTATAATATTTTTATCTTTAACCTATCCATATAGCTTTCTCACCAGTATGGCCCATGTGCTGGTGCAATAACATTATCTTCTTAATGGGCAATATACTCTTTGAGGTAAGATTGTGATTAGGTACCCAAAATGCACAACCATCAAAACTTGATACAACTAATCTCTTCACAATAGGTTCCAATCACTAAGTTGTATATTGTGTACATCTCTTCATCAAATATATTGAAGAGCTATTGTACTATATATATGTCCATGCATCATGCTGAAAGAGATTTCCAAATCATACCTTCATGAAAATCATAGCTTCTCAAACTACCATACAAAATCCATTACTAAATTCTACTTACACACCCACATCATTCATGTATTTATAGATGATATATTTTATACTAAACTAAGGATGCGTATGACTCTAATCATCCCTTTGGTCCTCCCATAATCTTGAATCTCTCATGGAAAACTATGTTGAGATATGAATTATCATCAAGGTTACCTTCCCACCATAATATTACTCCTAATCAAAAAATCAATTTTGAAAGGGAGTTATGTGGAAATAAAATCATGTATCTATCATCCATGCATGCATTGCCAAGGTCACAAAATATATCTCTTGTATCCTCCTCAAAAAAATTATCATAATAATTTTAAATTCAACCTTATTCTTCTTTTTCTCCTCCTTATAATATCTTTTGAAGTGGCCCATCTTACTAGAATTCTAATATTTTACCTTGTAATATCTAAAAGATTAATATATTATGTGATATTTAGATCTACACTTATTCTTCTTCTTGAAATTTTCTTTAGATTGCCCATGAACAACCAAGGCATCCTTGGTGGATTTTATATCCTTTCTCCTCATCTCTAACAAGAGAACAATAGTTGAATCACATAATGCTTCCAATACCCATTACTAGGTTATCCCATGAGTTTGACAAAGAGCATAGAAGGGCCATGCATTGATCTTCCTCTTTCATCCTTACACATATTGATTATAATTGGGTTATAACTGTGTTAAACGTATTCATGCATTTATCAATAGAATCACCATCACCCATTCTCAAATCCTATAGCTTATTTTGTAGAAAAACTTATTCATTATTTATTTAGCATGGTATAGTTTCTCCAAATTTTTTGAGAGAGATTTTGTGATGAATTATTAAAATAGACTTGAGAACATAGAGTATTAAATAAAAATATTACTAAGTATTTTTCCTTTTCCATCCAACAAGGCCCATTGATTAGGTGGTATTGTAGTTTATTTGGATCTTGATACTATAGTCCACAAATCTCAATCTATGATTAAATCCTCAATCTTAAGCTTCCACACCTCAGAGTTGATTCCATTTAATTTTACCATTTCCAATATAGATGTATTTACCCTCTTCCCTAAAAAAATATCTTCTTTGCACATAGTCCCACCCAAACCAATATTAGTTAAAAGAACATTATTCCTACCACATAGGACCTAAGTTGAATAAATTTATACCATTAAATGAAGGGAAGATAAGATTCTAAAATGCTCCCTACACTAATCTAAGAGGAGAAGTGAACAAAAAATATGATCTAAAATCATTTTTCAAGAAAGAAACAACATAATATAATCAATCAATATGATATAATGAAGCACCATAAGAAAACATTTTAAGAAAAACTCATCCTCCAAACTTTGAATCAATGCATTAATTAACAAAAATATTAATTGCAATGTACAATGCAAGTAAAGAGTCTTCATAGGATACAACACTATCACTTAGATCTAGCGTAATACTAGTAGAATAAAAATATCTATAAAAAACATTCTACAAACTCCATCCCAAGCACCCAATAAATAGAAAAAATACAAGAAACCACAAAAATATAATGGAGAAACTATTAACTAATGCCACCCAATGGCACCCAAATTCCAAAGTCAAACTTCAAACCAAAACCGCAAGAGAAGTCCTATAAGAATATGTTGCAACCTATCATAGTTATCCTCCTAGCTTGGATAATCTAATTTATCTTATTTCAACTTTGTAAATATGCTTTATGATAGTTATAATGACATGTTATAAGTTGGTGAATGTTCTTTGTAAACATGTGTAATTCTATATTACAACTCTCTTATGCATCATAGATGCTCTTATATTCCTAAAGGGGGATCCTAATTTATAGAGGTCATTTATTTATTTTATTTGAGGACTTGATTAGGCCATTTTATAATTACACATTTTAGAGATACTAACATCACCCTAACCCACTTTAGCAAGTTAAGTATTATTTCAATAAATTTTTAGGGAAAAAAAACTTCTATAGCCTAGAAATATGTATTCAAATATGAGGATGCAAGATTGAGAAACCCTTTTTAATGCCACCTATATTCAATGTAGGAGTTTCCTTGTACCTATAACAATTTATGTAGAATATTTACCTTTGACACTTGAACCTACATTGTCTAGTCCTAGACCACAAGAATGTGTAATATGGGTTTTGGGTTATGTAGAATATTAGCTTTATCTTTTCTCAACCAAAAATCCTAAGAGAATTATTGTCACTAAGAAACACTTGACCACCATCATATTTTATATACTCTAAGTATGAATATTTAAGAGGATTCATGTGAAATGAGGTATCTAAATCAATATTCCATGAGGCCTTATCATAAATGTTAGAAAATGTAAAAAATGCATCACCACTAACATTATTACCCATCATGATTTTAGTAAAGGAGTTATCGTCTTTATTCTTTTCTTCAATCTACACTTCTTCAAGTGACCTCTTTCCCCTAATTGCTAACATTTCAATTTTCTCTTAACAAGAGATTTATATCTACCCTTATATTTAGATATTTTCCTACCCCCCTTATCCTTACTCCCTTTTTCCTTAGGTCTACCCCAAATATGCAATGTATCCTTAGAACTATTGGGATTAATGTGTCTCAACCTTAGAGAATCCAAAGATTATTTAATTGATTAAATTAGTCCATTTGTTGCATATTTAATTAATTAAATGGACTATGTGATATGTTTCTAAGTTGACAAATCAAATTGTGGGACTCATTTGCAAGTTGGATTCCTATAAGTTTGGTGGAGAGAACAAAATTGTGCTATTTGTCACTTGGGTGCTCAATTGGAAAGAGAAGTTTGTGAAAACCTCTCAAAGGTGCACCATAGTGCTGTGTGTCCAAGTTGTTTTTGGAGTTACAACTTGGCAGGTTTTGGAAAGATGCTAAATGAGACTATGACAACTAGTTGGGTTGACTAGAAGTCAAAGGAGAGTTCTAAATTGGTAGTTGGCTTGATTTTCTCTAGTGGGACGCCATGCATGTCAAGGATAATTAATATTTGTATAAAATATTGGAGTTGGATGCCTTGCATGTACTTACATGTTGTTACATGTATGACAGGTTATTTTTTTTGGTTAGTCAGGACCAATGCATGTTCTTTGTTTCAATTTGCATGCATGTAGAGATTGCCGAGATGATACATGAAATTCCTAGATACCCATGATAGAGGTTTATAAACATGTGAAATACTTATGTATTGAGAGAGCTGCTTTTGTATTTTTTGAGAAGTCGTTATGTTGTTGGAATTACTCCAGATTTGTATCATAGTGTAAACATAATTGCAAGAGCATAGACTCTGATATTGTATTGTAATCACCTTGTTATTGATAATACAATTGATCTGCGATTTGGTGTGTGGGTTTTTTCCCAAAAGGGTTTTCCCACATAAAATCTGTGTGTTATGGTTAAGTGTTTAAATCTGAAATTTAATTTATTGAATGTGCATCTAAATTTTAATAGGTAAAGATTTGAAACGAAGTTTTTGCAACCCTCTCCCGATTAGATCCATGTTGGAAGTTGTTTTCGCACCTAACTTTCCTTTCAAGAACCTTCATTAATGCATTTTTTTCTTAATTCTTAACTTAATATTGTAGCAAGAAAAATATTTTATTTTAGGATATGTAGCATCACTACCAATTGTAATGATTAAATTTTCCCTCATGGAAAGACCTCATCTAAACATCATTTAAACATTTGATTAGTATCACATGGGGAGTTGGAGATATGGAGGTCAAGAAGGTGGTAGATTTTAAAATTGCAGAGGTTTATATACACAACATTGAGCAACAAATTTGTGCCTCGAGAGTGTTTTTTCCTTCATAGGTGTGATTTTTAAAACTATAACTAGAAGCATTGTGGTAACCACTATATCATCCCTACATGTCCAACATAACCAACTATAGTGCACAATGTTGACTATTGAGCCCAACAATGCAAGATTCAATTTTGACTAGTCTAATGACTTTATTCCCCTAGTGTAAGGATTGAAGTGATTATTTGATGGTTTTAAGTTCTAATTAAAGTTTAAATTCATTTTTTCTAAAGTGAGATCTTAAGTGTTCATTATAAATTATTACACAACTAATTTCAATTTAAAAAGAGTTAAGTTTTTCTAAAATAAGATCTTGAATGTTCATTATAAAATTATCACATTAACAATTTCAATTTAAAAAAACGTGACAAAACATACAAAATAATTATAAATGAAGAACATTGATTACTTTAATTTAAAATAATATTTATAAATCAAAATTGAATAACATAAAAATCCATATATACAATAAAAATATCTTACTTTATATAAAACTCATCTTAAAATGATTTAGATTGGCCAATTAAACTATAGCCATTGACAACCACTTACAACAACTACCTACAAGCCATCAAGCAATTAACAAAATAGTCAATTGTATACATATTAACAAAACAATACAGGCTGGAGTTTATGCTATTCACATCATCCACCCAAAAATAAAAGTTGATTCTTGGCCAACAAGTAGAGGTACAATAACATGAGACACATCACGTAATATCAGGGAAAGTATTCCATACTTTCGGTGGTACTGGAAAAGAGGAAGGCCCTCCAGCTTGCTGAAGTTTCTCATGTTCATCCAAAACAATATCAACAAAACTTGAATGTTCCACAACAAAGAATGGACTGAGATCCTTGGAATGTTGATCTTCATGCACAACCATCTTTGAATCTAAAACTCATTTTCAGGTAGAAATAAAAAGAATAATTTATTCATTATACACTGATAATTCAATCTGGGATGTTCTGAAAAGTATGGGGAATTTCTGCGCAAGTGACCATACAATATAATGGATCTTGTTATACCATATAAATAAGCGATATCTTTTTTAGTATTTGACTTTTTAATATGACAATGAGTGTTAAGTGGATCATTCATTATCATTATCTTTATCATGAAAGATAGATTCTTGTGAAACACTATTCATGAAACATGGGTCAATGAATTTGATTCGGAAAACTACACAATTGAATCTTGATAACAATATCATAATTTGACATGTTGTGGAAAATACATCTATGGCAATGTTGCCTAAGTATTGTATAGCAGGAGGAAAAGCCCATGCAAGAGATTCTGCTGCCAACTAACGGCATGGACAAATGCTACAAAGTAAAAGGGAGGATCTACATACTGTACAGTTGTCTGCAACTCGATTGAGTGTATGGAGGGCATGGAAATTATGGGAGAGGATGATGTCATAGTCTGTAGGTCGGGTCCATGATCGTTGCAGACTGCACATGTGCGACGACAACATGTTTCTTGGACTGTATGGGTAGAAAAGAGCCCGTTGTACTTGTGTTGGATGAGGGTCTGTCTATGGTGTAAGTCACATATATGAGGGTAGTATAATGTGCAGAGTGTTTAGATCGTACAGGGGTAAAATCACAAGTGGAGCTTATGGGGGGAGAAGGCTCAGAAGACTGTATAATTGGAAATGGAGTAAGTAGCAAGGAAGTATAAGATAGAACAAGGGTACACCTCTAAATGCTGACAATATGATTGAGAAGTTGGGATTGCCTTTAGCTGGTGGCCGTAAGATGCTAGTTGAATCTGCAAAGGTGAGTGAATGTACAACATGAAATGAATGCCTCACCTTCTTGTGAAGATTGTACAGTCTGGCTCGTAGCAATGACCTTTTGATTGTAAGGTGGTGATGGTGAAATTATCTACAGAAGGTCATACAATATTATACACTCATTCTTGGATCCTGTAGACTGGTTGGTCTCGTGGACGTAATTAAAAACATTCATTCATTCATTTGTAGTAGGAAGTCATACAAGAGTGTTTTGGGGGTGTACACATGGAGTTGATGTCAAAGTTTACAAAGTGTTATCAATAGAATTAACTCGATTCACACAAAAGAGAGGTATTTTATAACACTCATTATGGCAACAACTTATTATAGGCTCTAGCTCAAATATTTGTGTAATTTCATTAGTCATGTTTTTCTTTTTTAAATTTTTTAAAGGAGTTCAGCATTTTAACTAGAATTACAAAATCAATTATATTAATAGTTGGGATTTTTTTATGAGAAAATTTAAAATTTCAAGTCATTCAAAATTTTGTTTATGTTCATTCCATTCAAAATTTGGGTTTTTTTTTCAATTTTTCAAAATTTAAATGACTCATTCTTTTTCTTCTTATCATTTCTTTTTGTTTCTTTATCTTCATTAATTTGTATTGTTTCAATAAAATTGTAGTTAGGTAGAAATTATTCATAATCCTCTATTTACCAATAACACAAGTCACCAAGGGAATTTGTTTCCTATTTAAAACATGGATGCAGTTCTAAGATTCCTTTGGAATTTGGCTTATAGGGACTTGATCATTCTTCTTTGTCTATCTTCCAGATTGTGAGTCTAATGAATCAAAGGAATTTTCTTCCTCGCTCAATATTTGATTCCTTGGATCATTTGTATATTTTTAACCTTTATTTTTTTTATAGAGAGTATGCTCTTTTTTCAATTATGATTAGTTTTTGCTACTATTGACCAACTCCAACCTAAAAACACATCATACACTTTCTTACATAATGATATACCAATGGACTTTATTAGAAATGATTGAGTTCTAACTATTAGCTTTTGCACCATCATAACTCTAAGTAGTTATATTCCATGTTGGCCTAGTTCTACCAATTGAAAAGTTGTAAGGAAAATAGTTGATTTGCCTTAGCTTTATCAAGTATCTTCTAGAAGTGCATTCACATGAGATCCACTATCAATAATTTTATTTGTTAGGTTCTTTGTAAGAATCTCCATATTACTTCAACTAGTCTCTTTTCTAAGTCCATTGTAAGAATCATGAAATTAGTCACTTAATATCCTGATAATGGAGGTTTGATTATTGGGTTATCATTATTCCCATTTATAGATTCTTAATAAGTAGTAGCATGTGTTGTATAATCCCTCATTAGTGTTGGCTATTATTGGAGCAATAATAAAATAAATGCAAAACTAAATAACTTTCACAAATAAACTCGCATAATGAAAAGCTAGAAAAATATCATATAAAAGTGTATAAAATAATACAATGAGCTCCTTGTATATGTAGGAAGAGTAGGAAGAAGGAAGTAGAACTACTAGGTAGATAATTGACTAACCCTCCAAAAGGTGTGATACATGTGTGAACACTTTCCTGATAAATATGAAGACACAAGTAAAATCCCTATGAGGTGCAACAAAAATCTAGAAAGCCTCTAGTTGATCTTAAGTGTAGTGTGAATACATTTACTAGGTAAAAAGTAAAGTAGATAAGTAAAATATAATTTCACTCTAACACCTCTTAAGCGATACATAGGGAGAAAGCTAAAGACTAAAAAAAGAATCGCAACAACTAGGCCTAATGATGTGCTCATGTACAATAAAAGTCTTTAAAAAATGGAGGAAACGAGAAAAACCTTTGAAAAAATCTCCTTTTCTAAAAAAGAGAACAAATACAAAGGAAAAAGGATTCAAGAAGATATCCAAGGATAAATTCTTGCATCCCAAGCATATTTTGCAATTCAAGATAACAAGGCAACCCTAAAGGTTTGGTGAAGATTTTGGCAACTTAATTTTGAGTATATAAATACACTAAGGAGAGAACACCATCATGAATGATTTGTCGAATAAAATATGTATGTGTATATTAATGTTCTTGGTCCTCTAATGCTCAACTAGGTTGTGAGAATATGAATGGCACTTTGGTTATCACATCAAAGAGTAGTAGGATGATTAGGTAGTAGAACAAAAATTTTCATAAGTTGTCAAAGCCATAAAACCTCTTGGATAGCATGTATTGGTAATTGATGCATAGCCTCAATGGATGATGATGCAATAGTCGTTTTCTTCTTGCAAGACCATGCAAATAGATTATAAATTGAAAGGAAAAAACCACAAAATTTGACTTTTGTGATTCAACATCACCAACCCAATTTGAGTAAATAAAAAAGCTCTTGATGTATACTAAATGCTAAAATATGTAGTTCCTTTAATATACCTTAGAATATTCTTGGATACCTTCTAATGAATCTCATGAAGATCATGGAAAAAGTGGGAAATATCAATACTGAAGGTGATATGAAGATGAGTGTGGGTGAAATACAAATAGTTTCCAACTAATTGTTTATACAAAGTAGCATCAACACTAGGTGTGGTGCAAGTGGCATTCAAATTGACACTAGACTAAAATGGTGTGGGAGAAGGCTTGTAATTAGACATGCTAAATTTATGAAGCAACTCAATGGCATACTTATATTGATATGTAAAAATACCCTTGGTAGATTATATGACCTAAGACTAAGAAAATAATATAGAAGCTTGCCTAAGATAAGCTATGTAAAAATTCTCCATTATTAAAGTGTGTTGAATATCTTGAAGCATGGAGGAGGAGCTACTAGTGAGAATCAAATCATATACATACAACACTATTATAAAAATATCATCTTTGTGTCTTTGAATATATACAATATACAATCTAAGTGGAAAAAAGTAAAATCAAAAGCAAGAAAGAAACCACCAATCTTCTCACACCAACCATGAGGGACTTGTTTGAGACCATGTAATGAATGTTGAAGCTTGGAAATAAGTGAATAGTCCTACATGAATGTTGGAGGTTGATCCATGTAGTTCTCCTCATGAAGATCATTGTGCAATTAAATTTACCACCTTTGAGATGTGCAACAATAGAAAGGATAATGAAAACATAATCCATCTTGGATACAAAAGAAAATGTCTTAGAGTAGTAAATACCTTCAACCTATGAGAAACCCTTAGCTACAAGATGGGACCTATACGTTTCAATAGAACCATTGACTACATACTTGGTGCAGTACATCCACTTGTATCAAACCATCTTTCTTCCCTTAAGAAGAAAGACCAAATCCCATGTGTTATTCTTCATCAAAGAAGAATACTCCTCTTCTATAGCACAATCCAAATTTAAAATAGTGGAAGTCTCTAAAAAACTCTATGAATCAATAGATATAGCATGACTCAAAATAATAGTGTCAGAATTGTATGAGTGATAGCAACAAGAAATCATATGATCACCAAATAAAGGTCCAATCTTATCAATAATACTATGAGACCATCTAGGGAAAATATGAGTAGGAGTGATGCAAGTGGTGGTGGAAGAACATGACCATCATATGAATTATCCTCAAGCAAAAAGGTATCCTCATGTGATGTAGAAGGAAAAGTATGTAGTAAAGAAGAATAATTCGGTGGAGGATCCATTTGTGTGAAGGATTTATCAAATTTAACATCTTGTCAAAAGTGGATATCTCTAGTCGTTGGGTCAAATATCTAACAAGCCTTCACATCCTTATAATGGTAAGAAAGATGAATGGTTGAATCTTCTTCTCCATTTATTTACATTGACCATCCAGACTACCAAATACCCCAAAGAAGGAAACATTTGGCTTGATATTGGATCAAGCCTCCTTTAGAGCGATATTTTGAACTTTCTCTTTGGGAGTGTGATTCTAAATATAGTTGACATAACTGACTACTTTTGTTGGGAAAATGTGTCTCAAACTTGCAATTACATAAGGTACTATTGATATGTACGCACACGGGGCTACCCCCATGAGGGGTTTGAGGGGATCATCCCCCTGATGGGGGGTCCGGGGTCTCGAGGGTAGCACCCTTGAAAGCTAAATTTTATGTATATTTTATTATTGTAAATCTAGACCGTTCATAATTAGGTTTCAGATCTGATGGTTGATATTTTGTTGGTTTGACTTTCCCTAGAAGGAAACTCTATTTTATGAGGGCATTGTATTATGACTGCGTAGTGTGATGTAAATTTTGAGAGTATGATAGTGATCATGTTGCCTCTAGATCTCTAGCTAGTGATACTCCTGTGAGAAGCTTGCTTTGCAAGTATATTGTATTTTTGATTTTTGAATAATATATTGGGCGAATTTTGGAGTGTGGTGTTTTTCTTCTGAAAGGTTTTTCCCACGTAAATCATTGTGATGTGGTATGCATGATATTTATGTTTATTTTTGTTTGAATTTCTATAACTGTTGAAAAGATCTGTAAATTTTTGCATTATTCTCCTCTCAAGATTAGTGTAGGAAGTTGTTCCACTACCTTCTAAAGCTTCCTTACAACTTCAACCTACAAAAATTGAACCATAGACTATGACTTAAGCATACAAATTTCCATCTTCATTAGTGATGTATTATTTTAGTGACACCATAGTACTAAGGAGTGTAAGGAACCAAATGCTAATGATGTATGCCATGCTTAGTGCAATAATCTTGAAATGATTAGTTCACATATTCCCCCCATTATCTATATGTATTAATTGAATAGAAGAACTTGATTTCTTTTCCATGAACACCCTAAATATATTGGAAGTGGTGAAGACATCACTCTTGTACTTAATAAAGTACATCCATGTGCAACAAGTGTAATCATCAATGAAGGTGAGCACATACTTGGATCCTAAAAAAGATGGATTTATAAATGACATGAGGTTAATATGTACTAACTCAATAAAGAATAAAGCATGGTGAGCCTTTCTCTTAGGATATGGTTCTTAATAATGCTTACCAATGGAACAACCTCAACAAACTCTCTTTGTGCATGAAACCTTAGGAAGACTAGGTACCATATTTTGTGTAATCAACTATAAATCTCTTGTGCCAATCTTTTCTTAAAGAATCTACATGGGTAATGTGTTATGATCTAAAATATGACTCAAAATCATGAAACCTATACAATTTAGACACATGATAAACTTTTCATAAAGCAACAAATTTATCAAGATGTTGTAGTTCTCTAATAACTATATTATGTAGGGAGAACTCAATTGTCTTACTATCCCCAATGTAGTTAAACTAGTATATAGAGAGAAAATTGGTAGAAATATTAGGAGCAAAGAGAACATACTCAATGTAACCACCCATAAGCTATATAATACTTAACTCAAAATCTAAAATCTATGAAGAGTTACCCACTATAATTTGAGATGTAGAGTTATTAGAAAGAGACTTAATTATATCATGTGAGTTGGTCATGTGGTGAGATGCTCATAATTTAAATATACAAATATTGTTGGATGAATCTAAAAATTTGATTGCAAATTCTTGACCTTTGGTAGGTTTGGGAAAATCAATATTGTGCTTCTTCATGCTCTCTTCTAAGGTTGAAATCCTTAGATGAAAACAAATTCATGTTATGAATCAGTAGTCCACAATAAGAATACGGTCCCATAGTTTTCTTATTTGTTATGGAGGGAATCTTACTTGACTTGGAAGAAGAATTTTCTTGCATATCAATTTTGTTATTCCATGTGGAGAAATTCTCACTTCCAGAATGCCTCTTTTGTATTCAACAAAATCATGCCAAGAAATATATTTTTTAGGGCCTTGTGGGACTAAATCAAGGGCACAAACTTGTTAGGTTGTGAAAGTGAATTCTATTCGAGGCCTATTTTCATTTTCAAAGTTTCTTGTTCTTTCACATGAGTTGTAGTGATCCAACAAAGTCTCCTATGACCTAAGAGCAAAAAGGTGCCTAATTTTGATGTATCATTTCTCATAATTTTTGGTACCTAGGAATTTTTGTTTGTACCTATAGGTATATTTACGGTCTAACTAGAATAACCTATCTTAGTTTCCCTCAACTCTAAACAATTTGACCATGCTAACAACAAATGCACTCTTCCATAATGTTTATTTTGTGCTCAATTCAAACATGCCAAGAGCCATATTTCTCTTTCTATACCTTGTTAGATCAAATTGAGCATGTGAACATGTCATGTTGGGTGGGAAAATTATATTTGAGGCCTCATTGTTATTATCAAATTCTCTTGGTCCTTCTAGGGTACAATGATTTTACAAAGTCTCTTAAGAGATCTAAGACCAAAAATGTGTCTAAATTTGATGTAGCATTTCTCATAACTTGTGGCGCCTAAGAACATTTCATTCACACTTATAGGTAAATTTTAGGTTTGAATATAATAAACTATCTCTATTTTCATCAACTTTGAACAGTTTGAGTGTGTCAATAATGACTACATTCTTGCATAATGCTTCTTTTGTACTTAGTGCAAGCATGCCAAGAGTCATATTTTTCTTTCTACGCCTCTTCAGACCAAATCAATGGTGCCAACACATCAAGTAGGGTGGATAAGTTCTAACGGAGGTCTAATTTCATTTTTTAAGTCTCCTAATACTCTTGATCTACAATGATTTGGAAAAGTCTCTTTAGAGACTTAAGAGAAAAATAGCGTCAAACTTTGAAATAGAATTTTTCTAAGTTCATGGAAACTAGGAATATTTAATTCACATATAACTCATTTTTTGGTTTCAATATAATAATCAATCTTATTTTCCCTCAACTATGAACGGTTTAACTATGCTGACAATGAATTCATTCTTACATAATGCCTCTTTTATGCTTAATGCAAGGGTTCCAAGTAGTGTTACGAGACTTGCCCAGACTTGCTAGGAGTCAGTGAGTTGTAAGTCGAATCACCCTGGCTGAGTCCTAGGGGCTCGGACTTGGACTCGGTCGAGTCCTATCGAGTCTTGGCCATATTTTTCTTTATATTCCCTTTGGGATTGAACTAAGGGAATAATTTTTTTGGATTGGGTGCAATAATAATAGTGGATTCCTCATTTTATTTCCAAAGTCTCCTAATTATTCTAGGCTATAAAAACTTAACGAAGTCTCTCAAGAGGCCTAAGAGCAAAAAGTGACAAAATTTCATGTAGCATTTATAATTTTCCATGGTACCTAAGAATTTGTTGTTTGCACCTATAAATGGATTTTGGATCCAATTAGAATAAGCCATCTCATTTTTCCTCAAATCCAAATAGTTTGACTATGTTGACAATGATTGAATTCTTACAAATTGTCTTTTTGTGCTAAGTGCAAGCAAACTAAGAGCCATAAATTTATTTATATGCCTCATGGGAATGAATTGAGGGAATGAAAAAATTAGGTTGGTTTGGTGAATTCTAATGGATACCTCATTGTGTTACCAAATTCGCCTTATCCTTTTGGGCTACGATGATCCAACAAAGTCTCTTAAGAGACCTAAAAGCAAAAATGTGTCAAACTTTGAAATAACATTTCTCATAATTTGTGGCACCTAGGAATGTTTCATTTGAACCTACAATTCTATTTTAGGTTTGACTAGAAAAACCTATCTCAATTCACCTCAAATGCAAAAGGTTTGAGCTTATCACTATTAAATTTATTCTTGTGGAATGCTTCTTTTGTGCTCAATGCAAGTGTGCCAAGAGCCATATTTTTCTATTTGCATGACCTTGCCTAACCAAACTGAGGGTGAAAACATATCAAGGTGTGTGGTTCAATACTAATGGGGGCCTTTTTATTTCTAGATTATCTTGACCATTTCAAGCTACAAAATCCAATAAAGTCTCTTAAGAGACAGGTATGCGAAAAAAGTGTCAAAATTTGACATAGAATTTCTTCAGATCCATAGAACCTAGGAATGTTCCATTTGCACCTAAAATTCAAATTTGATTTTGAATATAATAACTTATCTTTGTTTACTCAATCCAAATGATTTTACCATTCTAACAATGAATTCCTTCTAGAATAATACCTAATTCTTGCTCAATGGAAGGGTATAAAGTGCTATATTTTCATATTACACATCATGGGATTGAATTGGGGGTGTAAAATCATAAGGATGGGTTGATAAATTATAGCAAAGGACTCCTTTCATTTTTGAAGTTTGTTGATCCTTTTGAGCTACAACAATTTGGAAAAACCTCTTAAGAGATATAAGAGGAAAAAAGTGTCAAACTTTTACATAGTACTTATCAAAATCTTGCACCTATGAATGTTTTGTTTACACCTATGGTTGGATTTTTTGTATGAATACAATAACTT
Organism: Sequoia sempervirens; assembly: GCA_007258455.2. NCBI lineage: Eukaryota > Viridiplantae > Streptophyta > Pinopsida > Cupressales > Cupressaceae > Sequoia > Sequoia sempervirens. The sequence goes on from VDFB02064093.1 coordinate 116,038, forward strand.
AGCTTGGTTTCCTTGAAATCCATACTATTTGACCTTGTGAATAATGAATGCATTCTTATAAAATTCCTTGATGGCATTTAGTGCAAGGGTTCCAAATACCATATTTTTCTTTTTATGCCTTGTGGGACCAAACTGAAGACACAAACATATCCGAGTGGACCACTAAATTATAGTGGTGGTCTCATTTTGTTACTGAAGTCAACCAATCCTTTTGGTCTACAATAATCTAATAAAGTCTCTTAAGAGACCTAAGAAAACAAAATATCAAACTTTGACATAATATTTCTTGGAATCCTTTACACCTAGGAATTTTGTATTCACACCTATAAAGGGATTTTAGGTTTGAATATAACAACCTATCTAATTTTCCCTGTGTTGATGGTTTCACACGAGCACAACAGTAAACAAAATATTACTATTCTACTTTCCTGAAAGAGAAAGAATAACACATGGATATCTAACTCCCAAGGTCTTGGTAATCGGTTCTCAACTGTGCTGACTTCACTCAGTGGTTGATGTGAACTATATTGTTCAAAGGGGCCTGCTGGTGTTGAGCTTCTAAATTGTTTTAAGATCAAGCATAAATTTAAACCTACTTTAACCAGGGTTTTTAAAGAAACAGAAAAAGATAGATCAAAGCTTTGGAACTATAGAGAATGATAATTCATCCAACTTAACCATACTTGTTACCTTTCAAGGAATTCCTAACTAAAACTGCAAAATAAAAGTAACTTGTGATTAACACACAGTTTCATTCATTCACAGTGCTAACTTCAACAACAGATTGTAAATCACCATTTAAACAAAACATAAAATAAAATTTCATTCCTTGAAAGCTTTTCAAATCCAATGATTAACCCAAGATAAATACCATTTTGGAACACAATATGAAGTAGATTTAAATCTGGTTGCTTGTACTGTTTGTAAAACAGATAAACAACATTTACAAAGCTGGCACAATCACCAGTGTACAGAAAATCCATGTCTTCAAATCATTTCCATCTTCACTAAGAAAACTTGAAAGATACATCATTGCCTTCTACTCTTGAGTTTCTCTACCTTCTAATCCTATCTAAGAAGACAAAAAGAAGATCCCATTACAAAGAAATAGGATACAGTTCTATCCCCTCTATCTTTCAGAAAATTCCTACTGAACTATTTTTTAATCTCTCCCTGTATATCTCCTACTTCTACTTGCCTCTGTTCTAAACTGTTGTTCCTACTAAAAAGGTCCTCCAAAAAGTGTTGTATATACCATATGCCAAAAAGAATGTGTTGGCCCCTATTTTTTAGGGTTTTAAAAAAATATCCCTCCTTAGAAGGGTCGGCCCTCAGATCTTTTGGAACAAAGTTCCTGATGCATTGAATGTGCATCCCCCGTGTCCATGATGGCAAAGGATCGCCCTCAGGAGTAGTCCTTAGATATTTTGCAACCATCGCATTAACTTCTGGCCTCCGTGTCCACCCTTGAACTTCCCTGCAGAGCTGCTTTGAATGTTCCACAATATAGTCATTAATACTGATCTACCTTTGCCAGTAGATATTGCAGCTGTCACTAAGACTCATAGCCTTTTCTTCCTTTCGGCTTTCCTCTCGTTCAAGATCTTTCTGCATGTTGACCTCCTTTGGAAGCAGCATCAGATTTTCCTATTAGATCTCCACACCATTGTTCATCGAGCCGATCCATCACTTCATTCACAGAGCAGATCCATACCACTCACATTCCATTGATCTTCTTCACAGGACGGTCGCCATAGTCAAACTGCCAATGATTCGCCCTTAGCCTCCTCTGATTGGTGGAACACATACCACGTAAGCTTTTCGGGCAGTCAAAAGTTCTTCAAATAGAATTGCATGTCGGTGAGACACTAGCCGTGTCTCCCCAATGCGATTATACTTCGCAGCAGCATCGGCATAGCATACAACTGTCAGCAAGAGTTCATAGCGAGCGGCCAGAGTCAGTGATATCCCAAAATTGTCACCGAAATAATCGCTATTGGCCAAACATCATAGCGAGTCCCTAAGAGTTACACCACTATGTTCCCATTAGCAGGGCATCCGCACTCAACAAGACATCATTCAGTCAATAGGAGGTCATAGCGGGCGCTAAGAGTCATACTGATATCCTTTTCCATTGGAAAATCCATCGCAACCGACAAGACTCCCCTCAGTCGGCAAGATATCATACCGAAGCCACAAACCTTTAGCGAGACCTCAATCGGTCGGTGAGACATTACACCGAGCCACCCTTCTTTCATTTCAACAAGACTCCAGCGAATCGGCAAGAGTTCATACCGATGACACCCCCTTCAGCCAAAAGTCTTACCAAAGCCACATACCTATTGGCGAGACATTATCAGGTCGGCCAAACATCATAGCAAGCACAAATCATTTCCCCAGAGTCCCCCCAATGAAACAATCCTATGAACAACTTTCGGTGAGACCCTAGCCTTTCGGCAAGACATCACACCAAACTCCTTCCATTCTCCTCGAGCTCAAACCCCTTTTCGGCAAGACCTCCCACAGTCGGCAAGACCTTTCAGCGAGGCCACAATCTTTCAACGAGCTCAGACCATTTTGGGGAGACTCTACCTTGTCGAAAAGACCTTCATCTGTCGGAAAAACCTTACTCCGAAGACATTCTGATTCAGCGAGACCTCACCCCATTGGTGAGACACATAAGGACTCATGGTGACTGAAATGTCTGGGTGACCGGTGTATTTCAAATGAATAAAACGCACTGCTAGTCGGAAAGACAATAGGAGTGTCTCACCGACTTTCTTCTTTGAAGAATTTTATGCCAAATCCGATTGAGGTATGCTTTCTAACAGACTTCCTTTGAGAATAGAATCAGATGTACGATTTAATCTTGCGAAACAATGCTTCCATTAGTTCTCAAAAGCATATAAAATATATCATTTTTTTATCATGCCTTCAATTTTAACAAAAGAAACCCAACTCTGATTGAGGCATAACCAAAATCTGACAGAACAAAAGAAAAACCCAGGAGGAAAACAAAAGAACTCCTAAGATCAAACTAGACAACCAAAGGCAAAGAAAACAAAAGAAAAGGGGGCCCCATTTTGTTCCAAAATAAAATGGGGTGCTTATGCAAGGCATAAAAATGGCGACTCGGCTGGGAAAATGGTTTAACCATTTTCAAGAAATTGAAGGATTTAGTACCCAAAACTCTTGGTTTATGAATATCACAACTCCAGTTGGGTCAATTTTAACAACCAAGGTTGAGCTAGAATCTCAAATGTAAATCAACACTGGCTATCCCTGAATCTTTGTGTGTGCTTGATGGTGCATCACTCTTTCATAAAGTTTTCCTCATCTTTTGAACAACAATGTGCAAGATTTGAACTACATGAGTTGATTTCCTTTAGTTGTTGTGCAATGATATCTTGGGCATTGCTCCGCTGCCAGCCAGGCATCTATAGCCCCGATGGAGATACCTTTAGTTTTCTCACAACATTTCTCTACTGCCAGTCAAGTGTCCATAGCCCCGATAGAGATACTGGAATCACCCATTCATATTGAGTCTTCTTTTATTTTAGATAATTCTCTTTTCTTTTCTTTTCTCTTGGAGTTTCAGATATTTCATTCAATTTTTTTTCAATATGATCTATTCTGGGTTGAAAACTACCATGGACCTCATAACAACATTTGGGGGATCGTATTTTCACTTAAATCTTACAACACTATCGCCCTAGGACAAATATACCATTACAAAAAGAGATGATTTTGGTGATTTGTGACAGATTTAGAGGTAGTGAATGAAGATTGTTTACTTTGCACCTTGTTTTCAAGACTTTCCACAACTCTTATTGACAATGGGCATAAATCAACGAATTTAGGACAAAATCATCCAATCAGAAAACCTGAAAATATATAAACCACTTCTCTCCTAACAACCAAAGTATACTTTAGATAACAACTCACCATTTAAAGATGGGAAGGACAAAGAAACCCCAACAAACAAAACAAGACAGACACCAAACAACAAAGGAAATGAAAGGATAGAAAGAAAGAACAGACAAACAACAACAAAACTATTTACAGGAAAAACAAATAAACAAACTATTTACAAACATAAAAACAAACAAACAAACTATTTACATAAATGCACAGCCCAACAAAAATACCAAAATTCACGACTCAAAATAATGTTTAAGAAATTGTCCATTGACAGGCAATGGAACAGGTTCTCCCATTAAACTACTCAGTCGGAAAGCATTTTCTCCTAGGATTTCAACAATTTGATAGGGACCCAACTAGAGCTTATCAAATTTCTGGTGGCTGCCCTTTTTTTCATTAGCTTTATCCCATAGCAGCACAAGGTCTGATATTCTGAAAGCCTTGATTTTGGCTCTTTTGTCAAACCAATGTTTGACAACATCCTGGTGTCTAAAGAATTGTTGGAAGGCGGCATCCCTGTGCTCTTCTAATTTCAACAAGGCAGCTAGTCTTACTTCTATCCTATCATCATTAGAGTAAAATTTCTGCATAAACTCAAGGATAGGTATTTGCAAGTGAATAGGGAACACAGACTCCTGGCCATACACTAGCTTAAATGGTGAAGTCTTTAAAGCAGCCTTGATCCTAGTCCTATCTGCCCATAATGCAAATCTTAGCTGGGTATGCCAGTCTCTAGGATTGTTCTCAAACAACTTTGTAATTACCCCTAAAAGATTCTTATTAGTTGATTCTGCAACTCCATTTCCTTGTGGGTAATAGTTTGAAGAATACTTTAAAACAATTTTGTGATCATAAGCCCATGAAATGAACTCAACAGAAGAAAAGGAAGAGCCATTGTCACATACCAATGTGAAGGGTACTCCAAACCTAGTTGTGATGCATTCGGTGAGGAACTTGATTACTACCTCTTCCATGTTGTTCTTGCAAGGCATAGCTTCTATCCATCTCGTGCAGTAATCCATGGCAGTCAAAATAAATTTGTGTCTTGCAGAAGAATTTGGGTTAATTACCCTAATAAAGTCCAGCGCCCATTGGGAAAATGGCCTTACCTCATAAATAGGCTGCAATGGCATGGCTGAATGGCATTCTTTTGATGTAGAAATTTGGCATATGTGACATGTTCTTACATGTTGATAGGAATATTTGAACACACACGGCCAGTAATAACCAAATCTGAGGATATGATGTGCTAACGAATCTGCAGAACCATGGCCCGTGCCATGTTTCCCATGAAATTCAACAATTACATGCTTGGCCTCTTGCTGATCAAGGCATCGTAGGTAAACTCCCTCAAAATTCTTCCTGTATAACAATCCTCCTTTGAGCATATAATGGGAGCTCTTCATTCGCAGTGCTCTCCTTTGAGTTGTATTCATTCCCTCTGGGCACCAATTATTAAGTATGAAATAGATAATATCAACATACCAAGGATCGTTGGAAAAGGACTGCATTGTGTATTGCTGACAAATAATGTTCTCACCAGCATCGGCCATGGATTTAGACAGGCCTAGACCTCGGACGAGTTTCATAGGGTGAATCTCTAGATCGAACTCTTGTAAAATAGCCATCCATTTCCCCCTTCATTCTCCCAACTCGCTCTGCATGAGTAGAGACTTTACAGTAGCATTAGGAACTACAACAATAATTTGACTTCGGAGGATGTAATGCCTGAACTTTTTGACAGCCCTAACCAACACAAAAGATTATTTTTCAAGAGGTGGGTACTTAACTTTGACATTCTTAAACGGAGAACTCATGAAAGCAATTGGCCTCTCCTCTCCCTCCTCTCTTCGTTGAGTTAGGACAGCTGCACAGGAATGCTCAAAAGCAAAAGAATAAATATAGAATGACTTCAAGTAGTCAGGGTTGGTGAGGACTGGTGCTTCCAAAATGGATTGTTTGACTTGAGAAAACGCGTCCTTTACCTCGTTACTCCATTCAATTACAACATCTTTCTTCATCATTTCATTCAATGGCTTTACAATTTTTGCAAAACCTGTGATAAAATTTCTTACAAAGTTGATCTTTCCAAAGAAATATCTCATCTCCTTCTTGCTTCCTGGCCTAGTTATCTTCAGAATGGACTCAACTTGGTCTGGATCAATCGATATTCCTCTTTCTGAGATTATGTGTCCCGAAAGTTTCCCTTAAGAAACCCCGAACACACACTTTTTAGGATTCAGAGAGACACCATATTGGATACATCTTTCAAGAACTTTAGCCAAGTCTGCAGCATGGTTTAGTCTATCTTTAGAGAATACTGTCAGGTCATCCATGTAGATGATGATACATTTACCAATCAAATCTTTGAACGCTACATCCATGGCACGCTGAAAGGTTGCTCCAATTTTTATGAGACCAAATGGCATCCTTTTGTAAGCAAATGTTCCCCACTTAGTAGTGAAGGCCGTCTTCATTTTGTCTTCATGATTAACAATCACCTGATTGTATCTAGAATAACCATCCAAGAATGATATCATCTGAGACCCATTGATAGTTTGCAAGACTTCGTCCAGTGAAGGGAGTGGATAGTTGTCTTTTTTTGAAGCTCTATTCAGATTCCTAAAATCTACACATAGCCTGATCTCTCCATTTTTCTTATGGACTGGAACCAAGTTAGCCACCCATGTTGAATGTCGTACATGGAAGATTATTCTTGCAGAAAGCAATTTCTGAACTTCCTTAAAGATCGGTGGTTCAATCAGGGCATTGACAGGACACTGTTTTTGCCAAAATGGTTTAGCTTCAGGCTTCAAAGGAATAGTATGAGTTATCACAGAAGCATCAAATGTTTTTAGATCTTCATACCCCCAAGCTATTGCAACAATATCCTTCTTCAATGCCCTCAGTATGTCTTTTCTGATTGCTTCAGGACAAGCTTTCCCTATGTAAACATTTCTTTTAGGGCCAGAATCAGCTAGGTTAACAGTTTCATATTCACCTCCTTTATCCTCAGTTGATACCTATTCCCAAGCTCTTGGGTCTGAATCAAAAATTCTTTCTAAGGCCACCATTCCCTTGGGAATGCTATTACTTTTTAAATTGAGGACCCCCTCTGTATCGCAGTCTTCGGGGCTCCAGTCTCCTTGATCCCTGTTGGACTCATCAATGATCTATCCTTCAAAAACATCTGAGCTTGCTAGAAAAGCAAGGATATGTCGATCATCATCAAAAACCTAAAAGTTCTTGATGTTATTAGGAACATCTGGGGTGGATATCAATTCTACTGAGAATCTCTTAAGCTTGGAGCCTTGCATGGGTTCCAGGGTACTTGCGGCAACAACTAATGAATCAGCTATTTGATCCTCCTCTCTAGGGATTAAACTAATCCCAAAAGCATCAAAGTCTTCAATCAAGTTCCATACCTAATTTCTATATGCTGCCAGCCTTCTATTGTTACATGCGTACTGGTTGCGCACTTGCTTGATAACTAGTTCTAAATCTCCTTTAACCATCAAGGCAGTAACTTTCTTCTTATGTGCGAACATCAGCCCCTGAGCTAATGCTTCATATTCTGCTATGTTGTTAGTGCATCTAAACTGCAACCTATAAGAAGCAAATAAAGTTTTCCCTTTCGGGCTGGTTAATTCAATCCCAACACCACAACCTATTTTGGACTTGGATCCATCAAACGTGAGGGTCCATAACTGATCATGAGCTGGGGTTGATCCCTTTGAGGTTATTATGGGCATTTGGGTAAGACGAGCCATAGGTGGGGCCACCTGATATTTTGCATCAAATATTGGAAAGGGGTGTTCAATAGGTTCCTCAAGTGCAATTTCCAATTCTTGCTTGGATATATCATGTAATCTGTGGCTATCCTTCTAATAGTCACTTGTATCTTTGATTAATCCCTTGGGTTTTGGTATACTTGTGAGTGCAGGGATATCAAACAGACCTTGGGGTTGTTCTTCGTAACTATGTTGGTCTAGTATTGTGACTGGGATGAGTTCAATTTGAGGAGGGACTTCCTTTGAAGGTATATTATCCCTGGTTAACATTATTGCACTTTTGGATTCAAACGAGAAATGATCTGAAACAGCCTCAAAGTGATTTAGGCTAGTTCCCTCGGTTTGTGAAACATGATTTAAAATACTGATGCAGGGTTGGCAGGTCAATTCTGAATGATTTTGGTAGTGTACCCTACACCAATTAGGAAGTAGAAGACTCTGCAAATCGATATCTTTCCCCAAGACTAGCTGATCTTGTTGCAGCTTCCTGATCAATCCCTGTTGGTTTTCATTAATCATGGGATCAAGGAATTTTTGTGTTGACAAATATTTAGAGTGAAGAACCAAAAAGGTTAAAATTTCCTCTCTTTTATAAACCCCTATCTTGGTTTCAAAATAAGCTACCTCGTTGGGACAATCATATTCAGTGATGACATGTTTGAGGCGAGGTTCACTTTAAATCCTAATCTGAGTAGGCACTCCCCTCCACGGTAGCCACATATGTGAAAAGTCGAGGGAGAGATATCCCCCTATACTTTTCATCAAATCTCTGCTCAACAGCATACCATAAGTCTCGAGAATGTCTGCTACTTAAGCATCTATATTGGTTTGAATCCTAGGGTCAGACCCTACTTGCACATGTATATTTCTTAATTCTCCAACTACATTTACCTCTATTTTATCAAGTTGGATGACCTTCTTGTTTGTTTGGATAGGGTTCAATCCCAATTTCTTGCATATAGAAAATGGCATAACATTGCTAGGAGCCCTTGAATCTAGCAAACAATTATGCAGATTCTTCCCATATATTCTTAAACTCAAAAGAAATGGTGGGGTACCTACCTCACTTCTGTACAAAGTTGCGTTCATGTCTGCAACAGGTGCCATCTTGGTCTTCCCTTTTGATTTATCAGCTTCTTCCAAAGCTTTTAGCACTATCTCTCATTGGGCAGGGCACCACTTTAGGATGTCAAAGTATGATAAAGAGGTTTTCTGTTTCTGCATCTCATAAATAATATCAAATTTTGTGTTATAGCTTGCATTACTTTTAACAACACCAGGTGAGTTACCTTTGTTATGGAAGTCAGGTGGACCTTTTGGTGGAGGAGGGTTATTATCAGCACTTTGATTCGGAGGCACCATGTGATTAGGTGGTGCTGATGTAGTGAATGGACCCTTATTCTGATTTCTTAGGAAGTGTCCTCCCTTTGTCTGAAAGGCTTGGGCATCATACATGTCTTCCTCTGGTTCATTCTCACTTTGCATTGGGAATGAAGGTTCTTCTTCAAAGAGTTCATAAGTCATTGTTGTATCTACTGAGCCACCTTCTTTATTTGAATTCCCTTGGAATATTTGGGCATCTTCCTGTGCCATGTTCACGACTTTCTCCATTTTAGGTCAGTTTACCTCAGAATGGGTTGCAGTATCATGCAACCTACACCAGTTAGTCATAAAATTAAGGTCAGCCACATTTGCAGTATGTGTCATGTCCTCATTAGCTTGATAATTGTGAGAAACTCCTCTATTATTTGGCCCTGTATTCCATTGTCGGTTGGTATTTGGCCTATGGTTATATTCTCTATTTTGATTTTGATAGCCTTGGTTTGGGGAGTTTTGGCCTTGATAATTTCTCTGGCTATGATTGTAGCTGTTCTGATAATTACCCTGATTGTTATTGCTCTGATTAGGATAATTACCTTGGTTTTGAGAGGGGTTCAATCTAAGCTGAACCATGTCATTTGTGACTTGGGACAGAGTTTTCCTTAAGGTCTCCACCTCGTTTGTGAGTTGAACTATCTTTTCACTTTCAACACTCTTAGCAACAAGTGGTTGACCGACATGATTTGGTGTTCCAGTTTGGTTACGATGACCATGCGGACTATGCTGAGCCTGTGATTGTTGAAAGAAGTCAAGAGTTCCATTGGTAAGGAATGGAATAGGGGATTGAGTTTGTAACTCAGACATAGGTCCATAATGGGAAGGAGACATTCCTGGGATAGTATTGAATAAAGGGGTTGGGCTAGGCATCTAATACCCCATTGAAGGAAAACCTCCTCCCAAGCTTCCTTGTTGAGAGCTAATTTGTTATTGTAGCTTGATGGCTAGATGATAAACTTTAGACATGGAATCAATATCTTTCGGTTGATAAGTCCTTTGCAGGAATAGGCCAAGCACAGGGTCTATAACTCTAAAGTATGCTTGAATGACACTATTCTCAGCAACTAGATAAGGGTCCTGTAGTCTCCTATACATTCATTGAAACCTGATATTAAACAAGGGAAAGGATTTACATGGCTCCTTCCTAATGGTAGAATATTGGTGGAACAAAATGGCTGGATCCATATAAACTTTGAACTGATTGATGAAAGCATTCTCTAGGTTTGTCCAGTTTAGAATAGAACCTTGTGGAAGATTTAGGTACCAGTTGTACACCATATCCCCTAAGGAATAAGGGAACAACCTACAAACTACATCATGGTGAGCTATCTGAGCTTTGGTACAAGTGTCCTTAAAAGCTTATATGTGCTCTTCAACACTCCTTGATTCACCATGAATGTATTTGGGAAAACATTTCTCAGGATTCTTAGGCATATCGTGAAAGCCTTCAGGAATAGTCCCCAATGGAGAGGGATTATTCTGAAAAAAATGCCATTGGTAGGGGTGGTGGTGGTTGAGCCAGCTGTTGGATGGGTTGAACCAGCTATGATAGCACTTGAGATGGATTCAATGGTGGATTGATAGGTATCCACTGGGGTATTGGTGAAAAGCCTGGCAGAGTGAGTGGAGCTAACAAAGGTGGTATGATGGTTGCCCCAGTCTTGTAAATCTTGTGTCTTATTGGGGTCTTGAGTTCTATCAAAGGTGGTGGGTTTTCTGCTGATCGAAGAACTCTATGAGACCTTTCTGGTGAGAAAAACCCAGTATTATCCAGATTGCTCTTCTAGGGCCTCCTTCTAGCACCAGTTTCTGTTGATGGTTTCACACGAGCACAACAAAAGTAAATAAAATATTACTATTCTGCTCTCCTGAAAGAGAAAGAATAACACATGTATATCTAACTCCCAAGGTATTGGTAATCGGTTCTTGACTGTGTTGACTTCACTCAGTGGTTGATGTGAACTATAATGTTCAAAGGGTCCTGCTGGTGTTGAGCTTCTGGATTGTTCTAAGATCAAGCATAAATTTAAACCTACTTTAACCAGGGTTTTTAAAGAAACAAAAAAAGATAGATCAAAGCTTTGGAACTGGAGAGAATGATAATTCATCCAACTTAACCAGACTTGTTACCTTTCAAGGAATTCCTAACTAAAACTGCAAAATAAAATTAACTTGTGATTAACACACAGTTTCATTCATTCACAGTGCTAACTTCAACAACAGATTGTAAATCACCATTTAAACAAAACATAAAATAAAATTTCATTCCTTGAAAGCTTTTCAAATCCAATGATTAACCCAGGATAAATACCATTCTGGAACACAATAAGAAGTAGATTTAAATCTGGTTGCTTCTACTGTTTGTAAAATAGATAAACAACATTTACAAAGCTGGCACAATCACTAGTGTACAGATGTCTTCAAATCATTTCCATCTTCACTAAGAAAACTTGAAAGATACATCACTGCCTTCTACTCTTGAGTTTCTCTACCTTCTAATCCTAACTAAGAAGACAAAAAGAAGATCCCATTACAAAGAAACATGATGCAGTTTTGTCCCCTCTAGCTTTTAGAAAATTCCTACTGAACTATTTTTTAATCTCTCCCTCTATATCTCCTACTTCTGCTTGCCTCTGTTCTAAACTGTTGTTCCTACTAAAAAGGTCCTCCAAAAAGTGTCGTATATACCATCTTCCAAAAAGAATGTGCTAGCCCCAATTTTTTAGGGTTTTACAAAAATATCCCTCCTTAGAAGGGTCGGTGCTCAGATCTTTTGGAACAAAGTTCCTGATGCATTGAATGTGCATCCCTCGTGTCCATGTTGGCGAAGGATCACCCTCAAGAGTATCCCTTCGATCTTTTGCAACCATCGCATTAACTTCTGACCTCTGTGTCCACCCTCGAACTTCCCTGCAGAGCTGCTTTGAATGCTCCAGAGTATAGTTATTAATACCAATCTACCTTTGCCAATAGATATCTCAGTTGTCACTAAGACTTGTGGCCTTTTCTTCCTTTTGGTTTTCCTCTCATTCGAGATCTTTCTACATGTTGACCTCCTCTGGAAGCAGCATCAAATTTTCCTATTAGATCTCCACGCCATTGTTCACCAAGCCGATCCATCGCTTCATTCACAGAGCAGATCCATACCGCTCACATTCCGTTGATCTTCTTCACAGGACAGTCACCACAGTCAAACTACCAATGATTCACCCTCAGCCTCCTCTGATTGGTGGAACACATACCACGTAAGCTTTTCGAGCGGTCAAAATTTCTTCAAACAAAATCGCATGTCGGTGAGACTCTATCTGTGTCTCCTCGATGCGATTATACTTCGCAGCAACATTGACATAGCATACAACTGTCGACAAGAGTTCATAGCGAGCGGCTAGAGTCATAGTGATATCCCAAAATTGTTGCCGAAACAATCACTATCGGCCAGACATCATAGCGAGTCCCTAAGAGTTACACCATTGTGTTCCCGTTGGCAGGGCATCCACACTCGGTAAGACATCATTCAGTCGGCAGGAGGTCATAGCGGGCGCTAAGAGTCATACCGATATCCTTTTCCATTGGAAAATCCATCGCAATTAGCAAGACTCCCCTCAGTCAGCAAGATATCATACCAAAGTCACAAACCTTCGGCGAGACCTCAATCAGTCGGTGAGACATTACACTGAGCCACCCTTCTTTCATTTCGGCAAGACTCCAGCGAATTGGCAAGAGTTCATACCAATGACACCCCCTTCAGCCAGAAGTCTTACCGAAGCCACATACCTATCGGCAAGACATTATCAGGTCAGCTAGACATCATAGCGAGCGCAAATCATTTCCCTAGAGTCCCCCCGATGAAACAATCCTATGAACAACTTTCAGTGAGACCCTAGCCTTTCAGCGAGACATCACACCGAACTCCTTCCATTTTCCCTGAGCTCAAACCCCTTTTCGGCAAGACCTCCCACGATCAGCAAGACCTTTCAGCGAGGCCACAATCTTTCGGCAAGCTTAGACCATTTCAGGGAGACTCCACCCTGTCGGCAAGACCTCTCCCCGATCTCAGTTTCTTTCAGCGAGACCTAACACCATCGGTGAGATATAATACCAAAGGTAGAATCCTTCGGCGAGACTTCATTATTTTGACAGGACCTTTCACCGAGCTCAAAACATTACACCGAAGGGAGAATCCTTCGGTGGGACTAACAACCATTGGCAAGACATCTCCTCGAGCGCCAAACATTTCGGCGATACTTTACCCTGTCGAGGAGATATCACCCCAAAGCAAACCCCTTCGCTGAGACTTCCACTATTCGGCCAGACCTTATGGCGAATGTAAATTTTTCTCCCCGCTAACGGCCTTGTGAACAACTTTCGGTGAGACATTCATCTGTCGGCAGGACCTTTTACCGAGCTCAAAACATTACACCGAAGGGAGAATCCTTCGGTGGGACTAACAACCATCAGCGAGACATCTCCCCGAGTGCCAAACATTTCGGTGAGACTTTACCCTATCGGGGAGATATCACCCCGAAGCAAACCCCTTCGTCGAGATTTCCACTATTCAGCCAGACCTTATGGCAAATGTAAAATTTTCTCCTTGCTGACGGCCTCGTGAATAACTGTCAGCGAGACCTTCATCTATCGGCAAGACCTTACTTCGAAGACATTCTGCTTCAGCGAGACCTCACCCCATCGGTGAGACACATAAGGACTCATGGCGATTGAAATTTTTGGGCGACCGATGTATTTCAAATGAATAGAACACACTGCTAGTCGGCAAGACAACAGGAGTGTCTCATCGACTTTCTTCTTTGAAGAATTTTATGCCAAATCCGATTGAGGTATGCTTCCTAACAGAGTTCCTTTGAGAAAAGCATCAGATGTACGATTTAATCCTGCGAAACAATGCTTCCATTAGTTCTCAAAAGCATATAAAATATATCATTTTTTATCATGCCTTCAATTTTAACAAAAGAAACCCAACTCTAACTGAGGCAGAACCAATATCTGATAGAACAAAAGACAACCCATGAGGAAAACAAAAGAACTCCTAAGATCAAACCAGACAACCAAAGGTGAAGAAAACAAAAGAAAAGGGGGACCCATTTTGTTCCAAAATAAAATGGGGTGGTTATGCAAGGCATAACACCCTGAAATTCATATTGTTTGACCTTGTTGAAAATTAATGCATTCTTACAAAATTCCTTAATAACATTTAGTACAAGAGTTCCAAGTGCCATATTTTTATTTCTATGCCCCATGGCACTAAATTGAGGGTGCAAACATATCAATATGGGCCAATGAATTCTAACATAAGTCTCCTTTTTTTTAAAGTTTCTTGACCCTTCCAAGCTATAGAAATCTAGCAAAGTCTCTTAAGATACCTAAGAGAAAAGGTGATAAACTTTGACATGAAATTTCTCATAATTTTTTGCACATAGGAAATTTTTATTTGTACCTAAGATTATATTTTAGGTTTGACTACAATAACCCATCTTAGTTTCCTCAAATCCATATTATTTGAATTTGTTGATAATGAATGCATTATTGTAAAATACCTAAATGACATTTAGAGTAATGGTGCCAAGTGCCATTTTTTTTTCTTTATATGGCTCATGGGGTTGAATCAAGGGCACAAACACATTGGAGTGGGCCAACGAATTCTAGTGGTTGGCTCCTTCATTGTATGATGAATGGTACTCCCCTTACAAACCCAAACCCACAAAAATAACAAATAAATGAGCAGTCAAAATGCAGGAAGGAAACACCAACGTTCTATTATCTCCATAAAAATAAAATTGCAACATTCAAAAAATTACAGACTACAATTACATGGGCTTTCTGATTACACAAATCTGTAAATCAGAGCCACAATCTACTCTGCTCCCCCTGCTCTATAACCTCCATTTGCCTCCTTTATTTGGAATGCGTAACCACCCCAAAATCTCCTAGAAAGTGTAACTCCCCTCAAGAAGATATTTTGAAATTTTATTAATTTTGGTATTACAACTTCCTAGGATCATAACTTTTGATCTGTCCATTGGATTTTCAATTATAATTTATATTGTTGGAAAGCTCTAGAGAAGATGCTTATCGAAGGATACATTTTGGTTTTTGACCAATTTTCGGGCCCATTTGGAGCCTCTAAGTTCTTCAAATTTGACTTCAAATATATTTAACAAGATTTAGGCAATTGAAAATATTAATATCCCACAAATAACAAATGAGATTAAAGTGATTTCTCATAATTGGCTTCATTTCACCACTCTGGAGGTCTATGTAAGATTTTGTGTCCAAATGTGCATAAATACCAACTTACTAAAAGTTGTAACCCTACCAAATTTAGCCCTTATTGGAAAAGACAGAACATTCTTTTGGGTGATGTAAGATTTCTCTTACACCTTGGATGCTATTGCATCAATTAAATTTTCCTAATCCTTCTAGGCTACAATGATATAACAATTCCTCTTACGAGACCTAAGAGAAAAAGTGTCAAACTTTGATGTAGCATTTCTTGAAATATGTTGTAACTAGGGATGTTTTGTAATTTACATGTACATTTTGTATTTTAGTTGTGACTACAATAATGTATCCCATTTTCTCTTGAATACATACTATTTGACCTTATCGATAATGAATGCATTCTTGCAAAATTTCTTAATGACATTCAATGCAAGGGTGCCAAGTGTCATATTTTTCATTCTATGTCATGAGGGACCAAAATAAGGCAACAGAGACATCAAGGTTGAAAACTAAATTCTAATGGAGGTCATGTTTTTCATTCAAGGGTTTTGATCCTTCTAGGCTACAATGATCTAACAAAGTCTCTTAAGAGGCCTAAAAGAAAAAAGTGTCAAAATTTCATGTAGTATTTCTCAGATTCCATGAGATCTAG
The DNA here is from genome assembly GCA_007258455.2 of Sequoia sempervirens. Lineage (NCBI taxonomy): Eukaryota > Viridiplantae > Streptophyta > Pinopsida > Cupressales > Cupressaceae > Sequoia > Sequoia sempervirens. The sequence continues at coordinate 132,016 of VDFB02064093.1, forward strand.
GAATGCCATTTTTGCACCTATAAGTGGATTTTCAGTCTAAATATAATAACCTATCTTAGGTTTCCTCAAATCCATACTTTTTGACATTGTTGACAATGAATGCATTCTTATAAAATGCTTCAATGTCATTCAGTGCAAGGCTGCCAAGTGCAATATTTTTTATTTTTGTGCCTTTTGGGACTAAACCAAGAGCAACAAAATGTTGGTTTGGGACAATGAATTCTAGTGGAGGCCTCCTTTCATTTCCAAAGGGTTGCAATCCTTCTAGGTTACAACAACTAGGCAAAGACTCTTAAGAAACCTTAGAGACAAAAAGTGTCAACTTTTTATGTAGCATTTCTTGGAATCTATTGCACCGAATAATTCTTTCTATGAACCTATGGTTGGATTTTAGGATTGAATATAATAACCTATATTTATCTACTTGAAGTATATATTTTTTGATCTTTCCAACAATGAATGTATTCTTGCAAAATGCCTCAATGACATTTGGTGCAAGGGTGCCAAGTGTCATAATTTTTTCCTTCCCCTTATGGGATTGAACCAAGGGAACAAATACATTAGGGTGGGATAATGAATTCTAGTGGTGGTATCCTTTCATTGATAAAGTGTCTCAATCCTTCTAGGATATAGAAATATAGCAATGTCTCTTAAGAGACTTAAGAGAAAAATAGTGTCAAAATTTGATGTAGCATTTCTTAGAATCTGTTGCACCTAAGAATTTTCTATCTGCATATACATGTCAATTTCAAGTCCAACTATAATATCCTATCTTAATATCCCTTAACTCCATACTATTTGACTTTTCCAACAATGAATGCATTCTTGTAAAATGTCAGAATGACATTCAATGTAAGGGTGCCAAGTGCCTTATTTTTCTTTCTATTCCTTGTGAGACAGAGCCAAGGGCTAAAACATATTAGAGTGGGCCAATGAATTCTTGTTAAGGTCTTCTTTTATTTCCAAAGTCTCCTAATCCTTTTTGTAGTGCCTGCCTATTCCTAACATGTGATGCTAGTGGCAATATTATATATTTTGTATATGCTTAGATGTTAGATGATAATATTTTGGCATTATTGTTCTATGTCCTAATTCATGCTTCCTCTATGGTTATTTAATCATTGTTCTTGATTTAAATGGCATGAAAGTGTGTATGTAATTTGATGCCAAGACCCTTGAAAGAGGATGGATTTATTTAAAATGGAGGTGTTCTTGGGATGTGTGCATGATGCAAGCTTTCTTCTAGTTGTCATACCTTCTCTACTTCCATTGTGTGTATTATATCCAATGGTCGTATGACCTATTTTATGCCCAACTGCTACCATTTTGCAATCTATAAAATTATAATTGTATCCTAGTCACCACCACCATCCAACTATGCCATCCATACAACAATATGACACCTAGAAGTGGGAAAATTTATGATTATAACATTATGAGATTATTATATGAAGGTTTATTGACTTAAATATTCATAAAAACTACTTGTAATTTTTTTCCAATTCAACAAATCAACTATTATAATTAATAAAAATAAGGTCTAAGGGTTTCACCATTTAATATAATATTATTTTTCCATGCCTTTTTTATCCTATTTCTACATGCAAAGGAATCGCAAAAAATTGAATGTTTGATTAAAATTTTGAAAATAGATGTTATAGGCTAAAACCAATAACTTGGCCCTTACAGAGTGCAATTATTTGTTGCATGGTTGAACAAAAATATTCATGGTGGCAACAATTGATATCTATATGAGCACATATCAACCTTCACCACATGTAGCTTTTTGAAAGTGGTATACAAAGATGTTGCAATAAAACTTTTTGTTGAGATCTTGTTTGGGATGTAGTAAAATAGTTCCACCATATTGACACAAGATCAATCAAAGGTTGGAATATTATGCATGAATTTTTTTTATCACGTTTCAAGCCAACAAAGGATTGCCACCTCATATTTGCACAAATTTTAAACACAAAGGAAAATAATGAGCCAATTAGAGAATTTGTTACACAATTCAACTATTTTATGAATATAATGAGTGCTTCTATGAAGCTCTCTAAAAATTAGCCCCAATTGTTTTATTAATGCACTTCCAACAAAGATTGCACTCATAATCAAATCCAATTAGACTAATGAACTAGAAAAAGCTTAGGAATAAGCATTTGTGTCAAAGGACAATATGACTACCATTTACAAAATTAGAAAAACTCAATCAAACTTATGATTCAAAGCTCAACTAATTTTCTCTTACAAAGGGTTGTGAGTAATGTGACAAACACGAAGACACAAATTCAATGAAATATCCCAATTCAACACTACTATGGACATTATCGCTAAATTTTTTCCTTGTCTCCACTTGTAAGACATACTTTAAAGGCACATCCTTAAAAAAAACTCTTGATAACAACATGAATAATTATCTAGAGATGCATCACATGTTGCAACTCATAACCTAAGTCAACAAAATTCAGGAAACCTTCAACATCTCCTTGATGAGGTCAATGACAATACTATATCAAAATATTTCATATATGAACTCATTTATGATAAAGTGATTAATTGGTATAGTCAAGTGTTAATGGTTATGCACTCGTGGATTAAAAAGGCTAAGAAATAACATGGAGAAGAAACAAGAAAAGTGAGGAAACACACACAATTATACCGAGAAGGGGTGAATTAGTATAAGTCAACCTTTTATCAATTTAAACTTTAATGCTCACATTTAATCAATAAAAAGAAACTACACACATAAGAGATAAAGGATTTTACATGGAAAGACTTACGAGAGAAAACCATGACAAAATATTGCTTGTATAAAACTTTCTTACAAATTTCATAGGAACTAACTTGTTGGAGACACCAATCCCCACCACTGAGCATCGACCTAGCAAGAGACACCAATCTCTTCTAATGAGAGGCACCAACTTCCCAATTTTCTCAATCAAGAGGCACCAACCTCCAAATGAATATTATGTTTTCCTTCTTGAGTATCATTGTTACAATATGCTTCAAAAAAATTCCTAATATCTTCACAAAAAATAGTTATACTTTGGCTCACAAATTTGCTCTTAAATCTCCTACAAATCTGCTACACTCTTCCTCTTAGATCTACTATAATTTCTTCATAGAATTTTCCATAAATATGTTCTTCAAATTTACTGATCATATATAGAAAGATATTTGTTAATTTCTTTCCTTCAAAACTCTTCACACACTCCTCTTATGTCTTCTTGAAAGGGGGCAATTTTTCATGGAAAGACATATATTTTTCCAAGGGAGAAAACTCCTCATATATATGCAACTCTTCAAACAAAACACGAGCACTAGATATGGGTCAACCCATTCATAAAATAATATATTTATTTTTTATTTTTTTAATTTTCAAAGTGGGGCGCCTTTATGAGGGGGGTCGACCACTAAAATAAATTAATTTAATAATTATTTGAACCCATACAAAATTGGCAACCATATTAGGGGGGTCGGCCCATACATGGAAATGATTTAATTTAATATTTTGCAATATGATGAGGGAACTAAAACACAAGGAGGTCAACCAACAATACCTTTGACATCATTAACAATATTTTTCAACAATCTCCCCATTTGTCATTGATGACAATCTTGCAAAGAAATAATCTTGGAAAGCAACAAGAACAACTTCTCCCCCTTATTGAAATGTTCCTCCTTACTCTACTCCTCCCCCTTTGACATCAATGGAAAAAGGCTCCCTGGGGCTGAAAGATAAGATAATGAATAGCTCCCCTTGAAAACATGTTGCTTGTAAAGAACTTAGTGACCAGATGAGAGTGATATTACTCCTAATTTCTCCCTCAAGTACTCAAAAGTCTCTTTTGGAAGTGACTTTTTGAAAATGTCCATAATATGTTCTCTTGTAGCAACATACTCCAATTTCACCTATTGATCAACCACTTGACCTCTTAAGAAATGATATTTGATCGAAATATTCTTTGTCTTGGAGTGCATAACCGAATTCTTAGAGATGTTAATTACACTTGTATTATCACAGAATATGGAAATGGGATGCTCATACTCAACCTTAATATCCTTCAATGTCAGTTTCATCCAAAGAACCTGAGTACAAAAAGTTGTTGTGATGTATTCCACCTCGGTTGTAGACAAAGAAACTAAAGCCCATTTCTTACTCAACCAAGACACAAGACTGTTACCAAGGAAGAATGCTCCTCCACTAATACTTTTTCTATCATCAATATTGTCGGCTCAATCCACATCAGTATATGTTGTGAGGGTGAAATCCTCACCTCTTGGATACCAAAACCAAAAATCCATAGTTCCCTTTAGATATTTGAATATTATTCTCTTGACTACTTGCACATGAGTTCCCTTTGGTGTTTGCTGAAACCATGCCACCAAACCAACCTCTTGCATAATATCAAGCCTTATAGTTGTCACATATAATAAACTTCCAATCATGGACCTATATAGAGTTTGATTAGCCTCAAGAGATTCATTATCCTTATTCAATCTACATCATCATGTAACAATGGGAGTGTTCACTCGATTGCATTCCTCCATCCTGAATTTCTTCAACATCTACTTAATATACTTTTTTTGTGAAATAAATATCCACTTATTTGATTTGGAAATTTGCAATCCAAGGAAGAAAGAAAACTCAGCAAGCATTGCAATTTCAAACTCTTTTTACATGTTCTGGCAAACTCTCGGCACATCTTGTCATTGCTACCTCCAAAAATAATATCAACAACAATCAACATGTCATCCCATTTATTCTTGATATAAATATTACTATCTGTAATACCTCTTTTGAAACCTTATCATTGTAGATACTTGTCTAGTCTTGAGTACCGAGCCCCAAAGACTTGTTTCAACCCATAAGTGATTTTTTAGCTTGTTAATATAGTTCTAATTTTCTGATAGAATGAACCCATCAAGTTGTTCAATATACACCTCTTCCTCCAAGTTTCCATTTAGAAAATTTAACTTTACATCCATCTTGTAGACTTTGAAATTCTTGAAACTGGCAAGGGCTACAAACATCCCTAAAGTCTCAAGATGAGCAACAGGGGAAATGTTTCTTTGAAATCAATCCCTTCAACTTGAGCATAACCCTTGCATATAACCTTGCTTTGTTCCTGAGAACTTGGTCATCCTCATTCAACTTGTTCTTGAAAAACCATTTAGTGCCAATGAAATTCTTATCCTTAGGTCTTGGGACAAGTACCCAAATTTCATTTTTCTCGATTTGATCCAATTCTTCTTCCATGGTTTTTACCCAACACTTGTCTTCTCAAGCTTCCTCAAAACTCTTGGGTTCCACTTTAGAGAGTAAGGACAAGTTCACATGTCTAGATGTATTGGCTAATCTCCTCCTTTGAATCTTTGTATCTTTGCCACCAATGATTAGATTTTCTGAATGCTTCTTTTGAACAAATCTAGATGGTGTCTTGGATGGTACCCTTGATGGTGTCTCTGCTCAACTACTCCATTTTCAACTTCTTCCTCTACTTCTTCTTTTCTACTATCTTCTTTTTGACATTCAACTTATTGTGTTATTTCCTTTTGGTGCCTTTCTTCATCAAATATCACATTTTCACTTTCAACAACTTTGTGTAATCTTTTGTTATAGTATTTATAGGCCTTTCTTCTCAAAAAATCCAAGGAAGATACCCTCATCACACCTAGAATCAGACTTTCCCAAGTCTTCATCATCTTGCCTAATATAAAATTTTCTCACAAACACTTTGAAATACTTCACTAATGCAGGTCTTCCCTTCCAATGTTCATATGGTGTTTTGCTATTATTCACCCTAATTTGTACTTAGTTCAAAATGTAGACTTTTGTATGAACCGTTTCTTTCTAGAAAGTGTCAAAAAGCTCGGAACATTTAACATGGCTCTTGATATTCCTTGAACTATTCTATTTTTCCTCTCAATAACTCCATTTTTTGTGAAGTTATTACAACTGAATATTATCTTATTTCATGTTGTTCACAATTTCAATTTCATTTGATGTGAACTCTCCTCTTCTATCATATCTTAGGCATTTGATTCTTAGCCTAGTTTCATTTTCTAACAAGGCTTTGAATGTCTTAAACCTCTCAAAAGATTCAAAATTTTCTTTTAAAAATGTAACCCAAGTCACCCTAGAAAAATCATTAGTTAATAGCATGAAATAACTCTCACCTTGAAATAATTTTGTCCTTGTTGGACCACATAAATCAATATGTATAAGTTCCAAAGGCTTTGATGTAGAGTACTCTTTTAATTTTAAACTCATCCTTGTTTGCTTTCCAAATTGGTTTTGTTTGCAAATAGTATTAGGAGGCTTTGATATCTTCGACATGCCCTTTATGGATTGCTTATTGTTGATCTTCACAATGTTGTCAAAGTTCAAATATTCCATCCTTTTGTGCCACAACCAACTGTCATCTTATTGTTCCATGTACCACTTTTCTCCTTTGAATTCACTAATCGTATAGTGATTGCTAGCAGTTCTACTTGCATCTACAACAAGTTTCCCTATTCTTGACTTTCTGATTTCACAACCACTAGGATGAATTGTGAGAGTGTGCCCTTGATCACACAATTGACTCACACTTAGAAGATTATGCTTCAACCTTTTGACATATAACACATTTTCATTCTTTGTCCTCCTATTGTCAAGGCTAAGAGTTACTTTTCCTATTATCATTGTTGTAGCATTATCTCCAAACTTCACAATGTCTCCATTTATTTCCTTCAAAGTGAGGAACTTGATTTGATCCCCTATCATGTGTCTTGAGAAACCGTTTGCAATGTACCACTAATTTCCTTTTCTTTGCACATGGAGGGTTGCTTCCCAACTACCTTGGATCTCTCCTTCATTTCATGCTCCTTATTGTTCCTAACTTTTGTAGATTTGTCCTTTTTCCTATCACAAACATCCTCCTTGTTTTATCTTAGAGGTTCCACAAAATTACTTCTACATGAACATGATGTATGACCAAAGTTATTGCCCTTGTAGCACACAATGTTGTCCATTAGATGGGAAAATGAATTATAGTTCCTCTTTAAGAAACCAAAATCCTTCCTTGCACAAACTCTATAATCCACCGCCTTATGACCAAACTAATTTCAAAAGAAGCAATAACCAAAGAAGGTATACTTGAACCTAGACATGTGAGATTGCCTCAATGGAAATGATCTTTTGAATCTTTCATGGTTGCCCTTGTGAGGAATGTTGTTCTTCTATGGGATATTACTTTTTTCCTTCTTGGTGCTACTATTGATAGAGTCCTTGAGTGCATCAACATATCCTTTAGACTTTTCTTCATTTATCTTCTTTCGTAGTTTGAAAGTATTAGAACTTGAATTTTCTTTGGTGCTCTTTTGATTTTCCTCAAATCTAAGACCAGTCTTGTAAAACCTCGTCCCGCAACCTAGAGGACGATGCAACACTGCAGAAGCACAACCAATTTTTTTTATAAAAGGTAAAACAAGATGAGTAAAGTATCCTACTCTAACCACATACATCCTCTAGGCTATGCAACACGTCTATATGTGAACACCATTACTTATAAAATTTAAACCAACCATAGCATATGAATATTAAACTCAAGATACAACTTACAACAAAGCATTAAACCATTGCAAGATAAATCTAACACATAGAAATGTATTGAACATATTTCCATAGATACAACACCACATAACATCCAATACACCATTAAATCCAATAATGAATAGATCATAAATATTATTACAATTACATCACAAAAGTTCACCTCGATACAAATGAGGTACTACAATTATACATAATGATCTACAGTTACAATGAAGAAAGAGAAGAACAACTCCAGAGAACCACATGAGCTCCTCGAACAAGAAGATCTCGCCATCATGAACAGGGATAGAAACTCAACAGTGTAAGGTGCACGCCACCCAATTATATGGTACCCATAGGCCCAACCCTCGTGCTAGAAGATAGTAACAGGTAACCCAGACAAATCTACTACCTCTAAACATAGACAAAATACAAAAATACTCACAAAACAGATAAACAAGAACTAGGGCCACATTGCTTCCAGAACCACAAAATCAATACATCCACTGTACAATACAAACTGACTGTTGTCATAGGAGGAGTGTTATCAAAAATGTTACATTGGTTATCCAAAGGAGTTCTTCCTAGGTCCCGGCCCCCATCTTGGGTTATCCTGGTAACCTCTCACGAACCCAGCCCCACATGCACACCAGTGCGAAATCGATTATCTTTCGAGAAGACAAGATAATGATCTTGCCATTCCAGGCCTTCCCGACTCATCTCAAGTCTCACACTAGCCCTTGAGCCAATGAGCGAAGCTAAATTATTTGATTAAATGTATTAAGCTACTCTATCCCTAATAAAGGTTATTTAATTTCTACTAATTAAACTGACTTTCACACAAGTTGTCCTGGGACCCCTTTGTGTCCCGGCCCCCGTTAAAAGCCACTCCCCTATCAACAACACAATAACATATTCCACAACCCAAGGGTAGACAGTGCACAAAATATAATAACAAATATCAATCATTCTGCAAAGAACAACACATCACATTCGTAGTAATCGGGTGCTCAAATTAAATCACACGACCCGTTCATAGTAATTGGGTGTTCAAACTAATTCACACATCCCTACGGATGTCAAATACAGAATCTAAAAAACGTGCACTACCTAAGGAAATCTCAAAAAGGGTGAACAAAATATACAATAACTCTTTCACAATTTTACAATCTCTGGAAGACATATTTTTTCGACAACAAATATCCTCAATTCCCAATACACAATTACAAAAGAATACACAATAACAAGAAGCCAATCAAGTAATTAAATAAATGACCATTAAGATTTCCTAAATCCAATAAATCCATAATGAATTAAACCAACTGCGTAACTTCTAGTTTGACAATTATTCATAATATTCAATTCAAATTGCCCGCAAATGTGAACAGAAAAGAACACAACTTAAAAATAATTCAGGCACTTAAATAATCTAATATTCGGATTTCCTAAATCCAAATTGAATCAATATCTCATCACATGTAATTATTCAAAGTAAATATAATTTCATTTGCAATAATAAGGAAATAAAATAAAACTATTTATTTAACTTCAATTCCACAATTTCGTATAATAATAACAAACTCAATTTCTCTATTACAATCATTGCATTATAAAATTCTCTACTTGCACATTAAATGTTTTAATAATACAATATCTATTTAAATATAAATCAACTTTCTCTCCAAGTCATTTTATTTTAAGATTTACTAGCCCATGCATTTGCATGTTTAAATTAAAAATATATACTTTCGTTTACAAACTATAAAAAAATTAAAACTAGTTGTTAATTCAAATTTTATAAATACATATAAATAAAAATCTCAATCTTTTTAATAAAATCAATTTATTATAAAACACCTACTTGTGCATTGCATACATTAGTTAACAACATAATATTCATTTAAATAAATATATATATTTTCTAATTACATAATCCAATTATTCTTTTCCAATGTTCATTTTAAAATATTTCATATTAAAATATCTAATTGTGCATGTGCATGCACCTATTTAAAAATATATTTAAATATATTTATATTTAAAAATATATTTAAATATATTTATATTTAAATATTCTAAAATTATATGCAATTTTTCTAATATATATATTTTTAAATAAATAAATAAATAAATATATTAATTTTCAATTTTCAAACATTATTAATCACAAAACTAGTCTGTTGCGATTTTAATAACTTTTGTTTTCGGATCTGGGTTTCTCTAAAAGTTTTACTGAAAGTGCACCATCAATTCGTTTAAAATATATAAAAAATTCAGCCCTACCCAGTTCATAAATTTATAGTTATGATTAATTTAGTGACTCACTCTCTCTGCTATTTTGATTTACAAATTACCAGAAATTTCCAATTATTTCAATTTTCTCAAATTTATCAGAAGATTTCATTTTCAATCCTACAAAGGTTTTCTAATTCATCAAATACTTTTCTTTGAATTTTTTGTGTTAAAAATCATTCCCTATAGGGATTTAAATCTTCAACTGTAATTTACCATTTTCTACAGAAGAATGAATTCTATTTTCATAGGAAGAGGTTTCTAAGTTTTGATTTAAATTCAACAGAGGTTCAATAATTCCACTATAATTTCCTTTTGTATAAATCTATTTCAAATATTCAATTTAACTTTTGTATAAATCTATTTCAAATACTCAATTTAAACAGAGGATCTAAATATGTTTTTCTACAAAGGTTCAATTTTCATGGCAATATTTTAAAAACAATTTTTTTTATAGTACTAAAAACCTCTTCTAATATTTTCCAATTTGTATTACAATAATTAAATAACTCTTTCAGATCAAAATTCACAAAAACAATTAAGGAACCTATTCCAGAAGAATTGTTGCCTCGAGGATTGATGCCGAGCTTCTTTGTAGCTTCAATTTTCCAAAATAGCCAAAGCTTCCTCCAGTGCAATTGCCTATTCTACAACCAAAATTCTAAAATTAATTCTTCAAAGAGATCCATAATTTCCTCTCCAATTTTCAACAACCCACACCAAAAACTCCCGTGAAACAACTTTTTTCACTTTTTCCAATATTTTCCTCCGAGAATCAATTTTCAACAATAAGATAACAATTTTCTAACTCACAGTTATCCCAACAAAATATCTTTTCCCTCAACAACCAAAGATATTTTCCAACCACATGCATTTAAATAAAATAAAACAATTTACTAATTGCAACCAATTTAAATACTCTTATTTATTTAATTACCATTTATTTTAATAATAAAAATTAGTCAACAACATAACTAAATTAAATTAATTAATTAATTTATTCTAAAACCTTTACAACAATAATTCAATTAATTAAATATTTAAATTAAATACACATTTAATCTACCAAATTAAACTTGCACAATAATAAAATACCCAGAACAACAATGATAAGGCTAAGACCAAAACTCAAACTAACGACACACTGTACTAGGGTAAAGGTACGACAAAGTTAACCGGTTACTATCTCCCAATCATTACTGTTGAGTAGTGGACACACTCAGACCTGTGAAACCAGGTGAAACCATTGTCCTGTACCTGTAAACCTACAATACAAGCAAAAGTTGTACATGTATACAGATAATAATTCATACACATCGTGAAGAGAGAATCGCGGAAATCATAGGGCACTCGCAAGCGAGAGATGTAATACCGTCCCTTTCACCAATACAGTCACATCAAGACTGACGAAATTAAAACATCAATAATCAATAAATGAGCATACATCAATATTAACTCAAATAACAACTATGCTAATGTGAAAGCATGTTATAAACAAATAATCAGTCACAACATCAACTTATCAAAATATCACCATGTCCAAGTAACAACCAACAGTGACATAAAATTTATCAAACAGTAACATAAAGTCAAGATAAACCACCTCATAAAGTCTATATGAAATCCCATAAGCTATCCAGACAAGGCAAACAAAGAGGCATTACAGGTCTTGATGAAATGTGATCTTTGGGAGTTGATAATTTCCTCCAGAATTATGGTGTTCTTTTCAAACTTCATGCTTCAATTAAACTATTCATTAGATTTCTTCAACTCCTTCCTCAAAGAAACAATTTCAAGATCCCATTTATCACAATCGAATTCCTTTTCGTTTAGTTGATCTCTTACAACTTCTATTCATTTTTCCTTCTCAATTTGAATAATTAGATCCATGATCATCTTTTTCGGTTCTTCAAAATTTTGAGATAACTTCGCTTTAGATTCATTGTCCTCTTGAATTTGTAGTTTTATCTTTGAGTTCTTCTCGAGCTTCTTGATTTCGTCTAGGGAACAAATGAGTTCTTCCTCCAAATCTACTATGACATCCTCTTTTCCTTCTAACACCTCTTCCTTTTCTTTGTCTTTATATTCTAGGGTATCATCTTTTATCTCCATTCTCATGAATAAGATTTCTTCTCTATCACTATCAGAGAAGCTTCCGCTACTCTCTTCAGATGAGCTACTTGCTTCTTGGATGTAGAGACTCTTTTTATGCTTTCAAAATTTCTTCTTTTCATGCATGCCTCATGTGCTCTTTTTCTTGTTATGGTGATGTTTCCTTGCTTTCTTTTGCTATATTTGTCTTCCTCTTTAGTACTTTTACTCTCGGCTTGTGGACAGTTGGCAACAAAATGACATACATTACACAATTGAAACATTTAAGAGTATACTTACCTTTGTGTTTGTTTGATCCTTTCTTGAGCTACCTCACAAAGTGAGCTTCTTCTTTATCGCTTGAACTATCACTTGATTTAGGTTCTTTTCTCTTTATCTTATCAAATTCTTTGAAGTGGCTTCTCATTTTGATTACATCATCTTCTTCATCCTCATTTCATATGTCATGAGGATCCCATGCAACTCATCCATCTTCAAAGTTTCTAAATCCTTCATTTTCTCAATGGTGGAAACTTTCACATCAAATCTCATGGGGAGATATCTTAAAACTTTTTGCATGCTTATTGCAACCTCAACCTTCTCTCCAAGACCATAAATAGTGTTGACGATGTCATCCACGTGAAGCTTGGCCTTCTTAACCTTGTCATCTCCTTCATACGTCTTTTGTAATTTGTCTCACATATCTTTTGTCGATGTGTAATGTATAACTTTGACAAATTTCAATTCAAATAGTCCACATAAAATTGCATTCATTTCTTTATCATTATTTTCACTTGCCCTCTTTTCAACTTGATCTACTGGTGAAGATGGCGCCACATAGCCATCCACAACTAATTGCCATATATCAAATTGAAGAGCTATCAAATAAGTGCGCATCCTTATGCTCCAAAAGGCATAGTTCGTTGTGTCGAACAATAGTGCTCAATTTGAAGAGTAACCTTCTTGACATGCCATGTGTGTTATTAAGATCTTCCTTCAAGCGATTATGCTATCTCCGAAGGAACCCACTTTGATAACAATTGATGAGACACACACACTTATACTAAGAGAGGGGATGAATTAGTATAAGTCAATCTTTTATCAATTTAAACTTTAATAATCACAATGAAATAATCACAAAAATCCACATAGATAAGAGAGATGGGATTTTACGTGCAAACTCTTAGAGGAGAAAACCATGGCAAAATATTGCTTGTATTAAACCTTCTTACAAATTTCATAAGCACCAACCCACTGAAGATACCAATCTTGACTAGTGAGCACCAACCCAGCAAGAGGCACCAACCCACTGAAGATACCAATCCCAACTAGTGAGCACCAACCCAGCAAGAGGCATCAACCTCTCAATTTCCTCAATTAATAGGTGTCAACCTCCAAATGAATATTATGTTTGCCTTCTTGAGTATCGATGTTGCTATATGCTTCACAAATCTACCTTATTGTCTTCACAAAAATTTGTTATACTTTGGCTCACAAATATGCTATTTTTCTACTCTTAGATCTCCTACAAATCTGCTACAATCTTCCTCTTAGATCTGCTATAAGTTCTTCACAAAATATGCCATAAATATGCTCTTAAAATCTATTGATATATAGAAAGATATTTGTTAATTTCATGCATTCAAAACTCTTCACACACTCCTCTTATATCTTCTTGAAAGGGGGTGATTTTTTATGGAAAGACATTCATTTCTCTTAGGGAGACAACTCCTCATATATATGCAACTCTTCAAACAAAACATGGGCATTAGATATGGGTCGGCCCATTCATAAAATAATATATTTTTCTTTTTATTTTAATTTCCAAAGTGGGGCACCATTATGAGGGGGATCAACCACTAAAATAAATTTTTATTTTTATTTTAACCCATTCAAAATTGGGTGCCATATTAGAGGGGTTGGCCCATACATGGGAATATGATTTAATTTAATATTTTGCAATATGATGAGGGTGCTAAAACACAAGGAGGTCGGCCAACATTGACTTTGGCATCAATGAAAACAATTTTCAACAAAAAGTACATGAAGAGAATCCATGGAAGGGTCTATCAATAAAATCTTTTCACAAGAATCCATCTTTACCCCTTGAACAAATCATGAAGATAAGGCATATTTTTTGGTCTAACTCACAATCTTTGCTCAAGTTCTCTAAGGAAGAAATATTTTTTATTACAAAAGAATAACCTTTTGTATTGGATATAGAAAGAACTACACAAGTATGTTGATATGTTCTCAGGTCTCATGAGTGTTTATAAAATAAAATGACAATCCAAGTTTTTTTTATTAAGCAAGAGTGCAATAAGTGTGTCAAGGGTGAAAATGCATCAAAATGATATTTTTTTGTATTTGAAGGATTGTTTGAAGAGCCTCCACATGTCAATATTCAAGAAGGTTGTACTACACAAATTGTCTCAATGGAAACCATCAAACAGATGGGGTTCTTCCAAGAAGTTTGTATTTTTCTCCATGATGCTAGTGAAAGATCACAATTAGATGAAGAGTATATATCTTGACAATAATTCAACTCTAAAGGCATGTTGAAGATGAATAAAAAGTATAAAAGAAAAATAGATAATATAAATGAAAGACACTAATTACCTTCTCTTTTACCTTCTCATCTCATGGATAGAGCTAGAGTGAACACACTCTCCACTTGATTTGTTATTTTGATGTTGTTGGGAGGAATGTGGTTGTTTAGATTAGCAACATGATGCTGAGATTAAGATTGATGGATGCAAATGGTAGCATAAGGATATGATGATGGTGGATTGGATAGAAGATAGGACAACATAAGGTTATGATAGTAGATGATAAAAATGAGAGAAAATGTCTTAATTTATAGATTGTTAATGGTGAAAATGGAGGGTCAAGATGTTATATCTAATGGATGAGTAAGATTGAATGAGAGTGAATACATGGATTGAGGGCTTAGCCTTGTGACAAGTGTCATAAGAGGAATGGAGGTGTAATAGTTAGGTGTGCTTACATGTGTGAGCATACACAAGAAAAATCATGAAAGGGACAAGTGAGGTAACTAGGATGGCTACTTTATGGCATGTGCAAAAGGTAGGGTGGCTACCTTATGACATGTGTAAGAGGTAGGGTAGCTTCACATGTGTTAGAGATATGCTAACACATGTGAGAAATGTGTGAGATAGGTAGGTTATGACACTTGTCATATGATGGTAAGTTTAGATCTTGATCCATATAGATGGATTCAATGGCTAAGATTGAATGGACAAAGATTGAGGTTGAGATAGAATTAAATATTAGGGAAAATAGTAATGAAGTTTAATTAGTATAAATCAATTAATTAAGTCGGTTATTAACTCATTGATTTAGTTGGAGGATTTGGAAGATAAAGTTAGACTGAAGGGTGATAGATAATGACGAATTAAAAAAATAAATATTTATTTTTAATTAATGGCTAAAATGGGGTAAAGTCAAGTGTGGTTGGGTATATACAAATTTAGGTGTCTACACATTTATCATATCATGAGTATATATGGAGGATTCATAAATAGATCTCCACAATCTCCTATTAACACTTTGAGAGGGATTTTAGTGGAGGCCACAATGAATTTCCTAATGAAGTTTGACTTATACATGAATTTAATAGCTCCCATATGTGTTGATGAAGACAAATAACGATTAGAGATTATCAATACAAACATTTCATTCTTTTGCTTGATGGAATCTTTGAAGAAGATTGCCATGATGAGGCTAAAGAAGTCTAATTCAACCAAGGTCCACAATCATCATCTCAAGAATAATTTGTAAAGTTTGATGCTAGAGATTGACATTTTTTTTCAAAATTTCCACTTTGATGATGGTTTAATTTATTAGACTAGGATTTAATCAGTGCATTTGATGAAGTTGAATAGGTGTTGCCTACACAAGGTTAACAACCAACATCAAATTTATTCTTGGAGAGTCAAATGTAGCATATTGACATTTTCCTTAACAACTCCAATTGCTTCCAAAGGATATTGTTGCATTTGAGGTGATCATCACTCCTAAAGAGGTGCTCCAACCACAAGATTTTGTAAGGCATATTAAAAAGGAAGCATTGCACATCCAATAGATGGAGATAAACTTCAATAAAGAGGAAGGCTATCTTGAGCTATAGAAGATTAACAAATTATTGCTTGAGTTTTTCACTACTTGATCTTTCACATAATCTTGAGCCATGCATCATGATAGCTATTTTGTAAAGGTTGCATGGATGTGTGCTACTACAATTGGACTCCCAACTCAAATAGAGGAATTGTTACTTTTCCCAACTCATAAATGATTTTGTCTAGCCGATTTGCTTTCTTGTGTTCATTTGTAAGCATGTGATGCCATTTTTTGTGTTCATTTTGTCATAGTGTGTTTTCATTCATTGCTGTTTCAATTTAAGTTAGTCGTTTGTTAGGTGTTAGGGAATATATTTGACTTTTTTTCCCAATGCAAAGACACCAATTCTTTTTAAGCTAGAGATTGCAAACTTCTTCTATGGCCCAAGTATGTCCCATGGTCCTCAAATAGAGCCAATTGTTGAACCCCTACAAAAAAAAATCAATGGTAAAGCCCCTTTTGTGCATGTGTCTATCATGATTGTTCATCAAGTTCATTAAATAAAGTTGACTGTCATATTGGCACTTCTCACTGGTCTGATTTCAAGTTAGGCTTGTCATTAGAACCTCTTGTTTTACTAATGTTTAAGGTTTTGGGATTATTCAAAGAATAATGTTTAAAAACAAGGAGTTGCACCAAAATCTTAAAAGACAAGCATGTGCCAATTTGTTATTTTTTATTGACTATTTGTAAAATTTGTTGTTTTATATTTTTGAGCAAAGTGTTGAAGGCCTATTTTTAAGCCACTTTAATTATAATTTATTTTGTTCTTTCTTTAGATTAGTGTTTGTCATAAACTATTTTTTCCTACTACTTGGGGGCTTTAAGCATTTGCAATTTAAAATGGTGATTTTTTGGGTAAAATATTATTTTCCTAGTCTTGTAATCTTTAAATAAATGCTTTTAGCACATGACATTCTAAGTAATGGCTGATAATATTCTTATGTTGCTAAAATTGGTATTCAAGGTGGTTTACCTATGGTTTATGATTTCATTAATTAAGTTGAAATTGGACAATAACATCACACTTCGTACAAAGGTGATTCATCTATGTTACCGGGGGCCGTCTCTGCCCCAAAACCCTCTGTACCCGTCCCCACCCGTCCACGGGGGGACGCATCGGGGACAGTCCCCGGCCGTCCCCTAAAGGCGAAATTCATAGGAAACGGGGGGGGACATTTCCTCTCCTCTGGGAACGTTCCCCCGTCCCCGGGGACGGCAGGGGACGTTGGGAACGTCCCTCGCTGTCCCCGGGGACGGCTTGCCGTCCCCCGCGGAAAAAACATTAAAATTGCAATTTTTGTTTTTAAAAAACGTATTGTTTCTGCGTTTTTTGGCGACGCCCAAGGAAGAAAAACAATTAAAAACCTAAAAGAGTTTCTTAAAAGGCAGAAGCTATCAAATATGAGTCATTTATATTGCTAATATTTTGGTTCTCAAGCAAAACGCGGCTGAGGCTAGGGCGACGACTTCACACTTCATAGTTTGAGTTCACAGTTCACAGCAAGGGCGATTCAAGGTAAAAGACCAATCTAAATCATTTTATGCCTTCTTCTTCTTGCATTTGAGCATTTAACAGAGGCGTTTTTGCATTTGAAAGAGCCATGAAACAATTTTTTTCAAATTTTTTTTCCAACGCCTAGGGTAAAGTCGCGGCTGCTTCTATTTGTGCATTTTTTCCTTCAATCAAGCTGCATTTTGGGACGCCTTGAGGAGCTGGGAGCTGCATTTTTCTTAGTACCATTTCCTATTTCCAGGTTTGAGATTAATTTTTTAAAAAAAATTTGCTTCTGTATTATGATATTAGCTTATCATTGTTTTTAATTTTTAATAATAATCTTTGCTTTTATTTTCATTTTTGTTTTCAATGTTGATTCATTGAATGGTTCATTGATTAAATGATTCATTGATTTGGTATAATTTTTACAAACTTTCAGATTTTATAAAGAAGAAAAGCCATACAAATTTCAAAATGAGCAGCAACAGCAATGGCAGTGACAGTTATGAGGGTGAGGGTAGTGAGAGTGAAAATGAAGTTCAAAGAATGTCATTAGATCCTTCTTCTACCTCTGAAAATCCAACCCATGCTTCTTCAGACCATTTTGCATGCCCTATACCCACTCTTCAAAGATTTGCAAAAGGCCCTTTCAACCGCAACAAACCATTGCGTCAGTTTGCCACAGATGTGACTGTCAACAAGCAAAAAAATTCAGGGGGCAGCAAGAAATGGCTTTGTCATGTTTGTAAATCTACTTACCATGGGAGCTATACTAGGATTAGAGGCCATCTAGTGGGTGATTGTGGAAAAGGTGTTAGAGTTTGTACAGCAATAACATTGGAGCAGCAACTTCAATTTGCAAAGTTGGCTGGATGTAGTGATGACCAAATCATTACCATTCAAAATAGAAAACGACCATTAGCTGATTTGCAAGGCTCTTCCAATGTATCAGTTTCAGAGACTTGTGATAGAGGGAAGAAGAAAGCAAGTGAGAAAACTTCAATCATGGGGTTGATGAATACACAAAAACGTGAGCAAGCTGATGATGCAGTGGCCAAATTCTTTTATGCACATGCTCTTCCATTTCATTTGGCAAGGTCACCTTATTTCAAAACTATGGTGAAAGAAATATTGTCAGTTGGATCCTCTTATGCCCCCCCTGGAGAACATAGATTGCGTACCTCCCTCCTTGACAAACAATATTCAAAAGCTACCTTGTTGATGGAGGAGATGAGGCAGACATGGCTTAGGACTGGTTGTTCCATTGTCATGGATGGGTGGACTGATATTCAACATAGGCCACTCATTAATGTTATTGTTACATGCCCTGCTGGTTCATACTTTCTTCGAGCTGTTGATTGTTCTGGGAAGCGTAAGGATGCTGATTTTCAGTTTGGCATTTTGAGGGAGGCTGTAGAGGAGGTTGGGCCTTCTAATGTTGTGCAGGTTGTGACAGATTCAGCTCGTGTTTGTAAGCTAGCTGGTTTGATGATTGAGAATGCTTACAAACATATTTTTTGGACTCCATGCTGTGTACATGCTTTGAATAATGCTTTGAAAGACATTGGAAAAATAGATTGGGTGAGGGCAGCAGTTGCAGAGGCTAGAGGCATACAAATGTTTGTATGCAACCATCACACTTCACATGCACTATTCCGGTCTTATTCAAAGAAAGAATTCCTCAAACCAGTTGAGACTAGATATGCTAGCTACTATATTTTGCTGGAGAGGATGATGGAGGTCCAAGATGCTCTACAAGCCATGGTTGTTTGTACAGATTGGAAAAGGTGGAATCTGTCGAAGACAAACGAAGGCAAGGAAGTGAGAGAGAGAGTACTTAGTGAAACTTGGTGGGCCACTATCAAGTAAGAAATCTGAAAATTTAAATTGTTTTTGAAATTTTGAATTTGTTACACTTTGTTTTACTTTGTAGTTTGTATTTTATTATTTTAAAAGTTCTAATATTTAATTTGTTGCTTGTAGGTATATTTGCTCTTTCATATCACCAGCTGTGAGGGTAATCCGGTATGCAGATACAGACTCTCCTAACTTGGGAGAGATATATGAGACTTTTGATAGCATGCTTGACCAAATGAAGCAAGCTATTCGTCAAAAGGAACCTGAGTTGAGATTTTATGAGGACCATATTAGGCCTATTGTGACAAAGAGGTGGAACACAATGAATACCCCTCTTCATATGCTTGCCTATGCTCTTAATCCGAAGTGGTATGTACCTAGACCTGGCAGAATGCTTCCTTCTGAGGATGACGAGGTGATAGAGGGGCTTACAGCAGCCCTTCGTAAAATGTATACCGATGAGATAGCAACCATTATTAGAGAGCAGTGGCTTATGTTTGCTGATCTTCAGGGTCCTACATTCAGCAAACCAGAAGCTAGGACAGATAGGGCCACCATTGCACAGAACAACCCCATTGGATGGTGGAAATTTCATGGGAAGGACACACCAGATTTGAAACAACTTGCCATTCGTTTGCTTTCACAGATTGCTAGTTCCTCTGCTGCAGAGAGGAATTGGTCCACCTATGGCTTCATACACTCCATTAAGAGGAATAGGCTTACTTCAAAACGAGCTGAGAAATTAGTTGCAGTTCATAGTGCCTTGAGACTTCAGGACCGTCAGACTACTGAGTATCGGCAAACTCCAGCAGCACGATGGGATGTTGATCCTGAGGACGTTAGACAAATTGATGAGGATGAGGTGCAACCAGGATTGGTCGGGCTACCATTGGATGATCCACTCTTGCCAGAAGATGCTAGTGACTCAGATAGTTCTCAATCTTTGGATATTGATAGCCCGAATGAGGCTTAATTTCATAGACTGTTGGAACTTTGAACTTTGAGACTTTTGGATGCATGTTTGAAACATTTGGATATTGATATACCATGGTTTTATTGATGTTTCATATTGCTATGATACATTTTATAATGCTAATGACATTTATGATTTATTATGTTGTTACTTGTTATGCTACTACTCTCACGATTTATTATATTGGTGTGAGCAATTATTAATTTATTGACATATATCTCTCTCTTTCCCTCTCTCTGTCTATAATATAATAATATATTAATAAATTTTGAAAAAATCATATATATATATATGTATTTTGTATGTCGCCGTCCCCTACCGTCCCCTAAAAATGAGCCCCTAGGAAACGTCCCGAAACGCCCCCAAATCCCCCCGCCCCTCCCCAAAAGGACTGAACACGTTGATTCATTCATCTAGGTTGTATCTTTACATGCAACGTAGCTATTTGGTTCACGAAATCACGTCATTCTAAACTAGCTGTTATTCTTTTAACATTTTATTGCATCAAATTGTTGGTATTTGTTTTAGCTAGTAAGAAGTTGTATTTGCTCGTACTTTAAGCTAGTTGTTTTTATTTTTCATGTCTTAAAATCTTGTGAAAAAGAGTTGTTACCCATCTTGTGAAGAGAGATTTTATCTCACAGACTAATCCAATTTTTGAGTTCTTTGGAAAGAAACAAATCAGCAAAGGTAACACTTAGTGACAATTTTGCAACAGGAATAGTCCAAGGGTAAAATTTGTCTCAAAATATCATGGGTCCATAAAAAACAAACCAAAAGAAAAAGATTTGTTTATGTAATTTTAGTGAAATATAATGTGTTTGCATCTAAGGTTTGATAAATTGAATAGAAAAATATCTTTAAGAAAAAGACGCATTTTGCAACAATGGATTTCTTATAGTGTTTGTATCTATTTTCATTTTATCTGTTTTGCTGAAGGAATTTCCAAATCTAGATTGCATCTGGCTGAATAGTTTCAATATCTAGGTATCTGCCCATGTTAATTATAACTACAAAATTTAAGAAATGACCATTAAGAGTTTTTGGCATCCTTACACCATTTGAAAAAGAGAAAAAATCATTTCCACAAAATAGGCAAGTCACTATCTCTTCTATTTTGGGAGTGATAACAATAAATATTTGATGATTCCCTAGAGTATATATGCATGTGCTTTTGATGAAATTGGGATTGAAAAGAAAGGCATGCCTCTTAAAGATATGTAATGCTTCAATGTGTTAATAGTTTTGACAGGTACTATGGGTTTCATTATCTAAATATATTCCCTACCACAGGTACTATGTTTCTTCTAGCATCTTCCTGGATAGAGCACCATCTGATCCATATTTGTTTGCAACCTCAGACATATTTGGAACAAGAACATAGCTAGGAGTCAATTTTGCATTGATGTGAGTTTATGCATGGAACATAAACAATTTAGCGACCACTGTATACTTTTCAGTTCAAAATTGTCACAACTAAAGTCATCTCCCTGTTGCAGCTTGCAAGTGTTTGTTCAAAGGCTAAATCAAGAGAGTATTTGTTTGTTATTCATTTTAACTGTAATGCCAAACTACTATTAAATTGCAATCCATATTACTTTGAAAACTAGCTTGGAAAATTAAATGAGAATTCCCTTCCATAACTTAATAAGAACGTGACAAGTCAAATTCTTAGTTTTGTCAATAGGATTTGAATGCCATTTATGGTTCACAAGTCCCATCCAATGACCTCAAATGTTTGATTGCAAGATCTGCTGCCTTAAATCCGGAAACTAATGCTTTTCCAACAGATAATCCACCCCTGTAATTACCTGAAACAATAGCAAAGGCAAAAACTTTAATAACAGATTAGGAACAAAAAAATACCAACACATATTTGTACTTGAATACTGAAGTATTATCAACCATTCACTGTAGCATTAGATTTTTGCAGTCCATTTAAGTGGATTTATCAATCTTTTTGGAGAAAATTGTGATAGCAATTTTTAGATCAACGTTTCAGATCACTACACCAATGTTTTCGATCACACTCTGGGATCACACATTTGCATGTTGATAATGGTTCATGTAGTGCAATCTGAAACTTTGATGTAAAAATTGCTATACAAATTTCTCCAAAAAGCTTGAAAATCCACAATATAGTGTACTCAAAAATTTTTGGACTTGCCACTTCTCTGTGGTTGAAAACTAACTATAGAATGACTTAGAATGCAACATTTGCTAATACTTTAAGCATTCTATATTTGTATGTCAAGTGACATCTATTTGGGGCAGTTTTCCACCCATAGAACTTTAGCATTTTCTAAACCCCTGGTACTGTGATTCTATGTTAACATAAGAAAATAATTTGCCAAAAGAAAACAACTGGTTCCATTCTCAAATAACACAACCCGGGTATAATTAATAATCAAACAAATTGCTTAAATTTGAAATGATTTCCTATAGTATCAATTTGTAGGTGATTTTTTTTTTTGTATATATCAAGAACTTCTGGTACTTCTTTTGCTAACTTGAATCAAACTAGCCAATCTAAATACCTGCAATTTCAAGGGAACTCTCAATATATTTAATGCTAATGTCAATGAGATTGAGATATGAGGCATGAATTACCTGCAAAGTAGAGCCCTGGAAGATTTTTTTCTATCTTATCAATGGCATCCAAAACTAAGTTATAGTTGAGACTGTATAGAGGAAAAGCCTCACTCCAATAAACATGTCTGCAATTTACATGAAATTGCCATTTGCATGAGCTAAAAGTGGGATCCAATTCTTACAGAAGAAATTCCTTAGCAAAACCAAAATATAACCAGGTGTGTACCAAGTTACATTATACTAAAGCTACAATAATTTCTCTAAAGATGAAAATGACAGTTGGAAAGCAGTGGATCATGGTCATTCATGCTAGCAACTACACATAAGATTCAAGCATTAAGCCATTATATGCACTTACTTCACTGTTAGTGGGTGTTTCTCTATGCCTAAAAGCCTGTTCAGATCATTCACGGCAACTTCTTGTAACTCTTTCCTGCAAAAGCATGAAGATTAAGAAAACATTCAAATTTAATGTTATCAAGGCAACTAAACTAAGAAAATAAGAAGAGGTATAGATTAATTTTCAACATTGTCTCACAAGAACATTACTTACGACGAACTCTTAGCTAAATTCTTGTTCCGACTACCTCCAATTAATGTTGTAAACAAATATTGATCAGATGGCGCTCTATCTGGAAACATGCTAGAAGAAAATATCGTACCTGCCCAGGAAATATATTGAAATAATGAAGCACATAGTTCTTGTCAAGACAATTAACTTACTAAAGTATTATATATCTTTGCAAGGACTGACACTTAGCTTTTCAATCACAGCCTTGTCAAAAGCAATTGTATGCATGGTCCAAGTAAGCATCAAATGTGCTCACTATCATTGGTCTTAGGGCTGAGAAGGAAGTGACTTGCCTAGTGTCTGGAAACCATTTTTCTCTTCTTTTGATGGAACAAGGATGCCAAAGCCTTCTAATGGTCGCTTGACATCTTGTTTCTTAAATGCTGTAATTATAACTGAAATTGGAAGATATGTCACCTAGACATTGTAGAATTCAATCAGAAATGATATAAATTTGGAAATGTCTTTAGAGCAACAGATTATGAACTTAGGTTCATGAAATATAAACAAGACATGATAGGAAATGTGCTAATTTTTTCAAAGATGTGTATATATTCAGTTATCCCGAACCTCATTGTATCCAAACACTCTTTTTTCAAGAAACTGTCAAAACAGTTGACGAGTGCCTAGAAGAGCACCATGAAAAAAAATTCATTGAAAAATTTACTAAAAATAAAAAGAGGTGTGTTGAAGAACAACCTGGATATTATTTCATTGTTGCTTATGTGTCCACTTTCTGTTGCAAATTTGTCACCGATGAATTGTTATAGGATCAGATCTTAGTTTTCTTTGTTGGATTTGCATCAACTACAACTTTAGTTGAGGAACTGGCTTTGCTTAATGATTCTCTTGGTAGAAAGTTGTGTTTTGAGAAGAACAATTTTTACAGTAAATGAGGGCTGAAGATAGAAATGCTGACATGGAAAAGGTTCTTAAATACACTTTTTCTCAAGAATAACAGGTCCAAAAGTCCTTTACTTCACAACATGAGAAAATTTTAAAACTTAACAATTACGTGGGTCCACCATATTTGCCTTCACATAACAAAATAATCTTTTAAAGGAGGAATTGCAAACCATAAATGAGAATAGCAGAGCGAACTTGAGGCTCAAAAGAGACAAAAAAGTTAATTTAAGGCACTAAAGAATCTTCTTGGATGCTCTCTTCAGAACATATGCATGTTAACAAAGATTGACATGTCAGTATAGAATAGGAAAGACAGTGGAGTGGATACTCACGTTTGGTAGAAAATCAAGGGGAAAGGGTTTCCCATTCTGGCTTATCTTCATATCTCGAAATTTGCTCAATGGTGCCTGAAAACAAATAAATTGTCAGCCATACTATAACCATAGAAATAATGCAGTTTCGACTCTCTACAAGGAATAACTTAGATAAATTTTAAAGAAAACTAACAAATTCTCTTCTAATTCATGTCTCTTCTTCCTTCTAAGCTCTATCATCTCATAAAATTTTATGTCTTTGGGATTCCACAGGAAAACATGTTAACAGTGAATGTTTCTAAAATTCTGATGTTAAATTTTCCATCCTACAATTAGTTTCCAGTTTCTTATAATTATTTCTCCTAATCATTTTTCTTAAATGCCCATTTTATTCTCCCCTCATAGGCTTACAAAATTCTCAAATACACCCCTTTTAAGTACAGGTTGGCTCAAAAAATAGTAATTGAGAAATAAAGAAAACAATTATCTGCCAAATAACTCTTGCCAATTTAAATAGGAAAATTATTCATTTCACAATAGAGGAAACATGATTGTTGTACAAAAACATTACAAAGAGACTATCTATTATTGATTTTCGTTTAGGTGAAAGCTATTAATTAGGTACAATCGACATAATGGAGTAAATCTTTTGTAATGTTTTCCCAATAGGGAATGTAGTTTTTATGGAATGGTAAAAATTAAGAAATCTATAAAAAGCAGCCCATAAAATTTTCCCTACTTTACACAAATCACAAAAAAGAAAAATATGCATAGTCCACAGAAAAGAAAGGAATTGCCTGTACTATAGTTCTACTTGATAGATCTAACACTTTTCAAGTTGAAAATACATGCTCAGTATATTGAAGAGTCAATCACATTAAAATAAGGGTAATTATGCCACAGAAACAATGGCATTGTGGCTAACACATTAAGGCAGAGCGATTTGAGCAACTCACAGTCATTATCACTGCATCAAAGGATTCTTCCTGTACTGGCTCCCTATGACCATTCCTCGCATAATTAATTAACCAACTTCTATGAGATGGATTTCCATCTAGATTGCATGACAGTGATAGTACCGAAGACTGTAGCTTCAGGGATTCCTCTTCTAGTTTTGTGGACAATGCATTGGTTAATGTCTGGAAAATTAAGAAGCATTTGCAAAGCGTTAGGCTAGAAAACAAAGTGACAACAATCAACTTCAAATAAAATGTCTTACACAATATGATTTGATATGATTTCATTGTTTCTCTAAGAAACTTTGCTTTTGAAGATTAAAGATTATTATTAAAATAAGAAATAAAAATTAGACTATTGGTATGGAACATTTTATACCACTATTCACATATCATTTTCTCCTCCTGAAAACAGATTTTATAAAAACATTGGCTTGAGACACAGGCAGATTCATTGGTGACTTTAGAAGAGTTCCATTGTTTGAACTGATCTCTGAATGAGTGCTCATGGATCAGACAAATAGATCATGAACGAAGGTTTGTCTTGTATGTATCAGTCACTATTACTCATTGAAGATAGATTATAGTTAACAATATAAATGTCCATATTGTTTCATGTATCTACAAGCAAAATCCTGTCTATTAAAAAATCAGGAAATAATTGCAATGTTGCACTGGGATCAACTGCATAGATTGATTAGGTTTTGATGTTTCAGGTCTCTTTAATGGATCCATCATCAAGGAAAGGGTTCAAGCAAACGAATACTTGAGAATAGAAATAAGTAGTGTCATGAAACAGATAGGTAAGAGGTCAGCTACTCAAATATATGGATAATAAATTCCAAGCTAAAATTAGGTAAGGGGGAACTAAAGGTTGATTGATCTAAATTTAAAATCCGTTAAGAATCAATATAAAAAACGTATTTAAAAAAAATTACTAATCCATTATCCAACGTAAAGGCTATTTAGTGATAAAAACTTAGTACATGCCTAATTAAATACTATCCAATAAATCAGTTCTATGAGAGCAAGAGTCATTGTGGATTGATAGTGTTGATTACCAAGTCCAAGAATAATTCTATGAAATAGAAAAAGAATACAATCATTGGAGAACTTATAGCTGCATGTGTGAGAAGAATCAATAGGACATGTCCACCTGCCAAGACCTTTTGGACGTGTTTGTAGTTAGAAATTACTTATTCATCAGTGCTATCTCTTGGAAAGTTCATCTTCAAGTGTCATCTAGATGATCTGAGCCTGATACATGATTTCCTTCAGAAAACACCATACAAGATAACTTCCACGAGAATAATTCCCTACTCTACTTAAAAGAGTTTGACCTTTTTTAAAGGGGATTTCGCAATGCACATTCAAGCCTGAATTAATTTATGGGAGGGTATAGATTTGGGGCAAGGTCTTTGACAATAGCCCTCATAGATTTCATCGAACTAGACTTTTCACGTAACTCTGACCCTCGATTGATATAATTTTCATGCTTTCTGGTGTAATATAAGATGCATTTCCTCAAAGGAAAAGACACTAGGATGGGAAATTGTTGCTATTGGGGGACAACAACTATCCACAGATCTTTTTCCCATCTCTAAATAATTATTGGTTCATTGGATAGTTTTTCCAAGATCATAATGTCTATTCATCAACCATTTTGATTTGTTGTTTTCATTAAGGCCTTCTCACTATTCTACTTAATTGCTTCATAGGTCTAAACTTAAATTATAGATGGTATAAACCACATAATCTCCATCTATCTCAAGTCATAGAGTTTCCACCTCTTTTTTAAGTCCTCATGGAGCCTAAAATTTTCCATATCTAAGTCCTATTGGTTGATAGAGTTTGACAACATCTTGGGTTCCTGCTGCATACAGAGGTTATGTAATGTCCCCTTTTTCATGAGCAATGGATTTTGGCGGAATTAGCCTATACTTGATCTTCGTAGGCTAATGGGGCTTGATTAGAGGGTTGTTTGGCAGATACCCAGTTGCTTGGTTGGCTTATTTCTTGGTCATATGAAGGTTTTCCTATTATCACCATGGATGTTTCTAATTTTGGAAACCTTATTTTATAATGTTATATTGCACTTTAGGAGTTGGGTTATATTTTATATTGTTATAAAGTGCAATATTAAAATAATAATAAAATAAAAATAAAATAATATTCCTTCTAGAAGGTGACTTGGGAAAGTTCTAGAAGGAGGCCGACCTATTGAGGAAAAAGAATAAATAGGCATTGAGGGCTCATTGGCTATCATCCAGATTTGTTGTTGATGTTGTTGTTTGTTGTTGATGTGCATTGTGGAGCCTAGGGTTTCTGCAGTAGTCACGATTGGCCATTGAGAACGAAAACTCTCAATTGGTATGCAATTTTGAGGGTGTGAAATATCACTTGAATTATTGCAAAGTTGAGGAAGTTGCTTCAGACTTTCTACTTGTACTTCAAAGCAAATTTTATGGCCTTTGGCCAAATTTTTGGTGGTATCGATTTGAAGAGATAAATTGGTGCATTGCTGGAGTCATTTTGGGTGTATTGAGACTTCATCAAAATTGTTATTCAAGGTTCAATCTGCATCTTTATCAATTCTGGAATAAATTACAGTCATATATATCAGCTTGAGGGAGCCACGATTTAGCTTATTGCAGCCATAACATCCATTGATCTTGGTCTTGATTAGTAGTGCTTGACTTCTAAAGAGATGGAGATCATTATTGGAGCTGGAGGAGATCTTTAGAGGCTGATTTATATTCATTTTCTGAGGTCTGCTAGAACAGGGGCAAATTTGGCTGGGAAGCACAAATAAATTCATTAAAATTCATACACTTGTTTTTGGCTTATGGGTATTGGAGCAATCAATTTCTAGAGGATGGACAATGATGTTTAGTGATTAAAATTAGAGGTTGCAGCTGCTATTATTTTATTTTTGAAGTCTGAAATATCCAGCAGGGGCGGCTAGGGCTGAGACATCTTCCATCACTCATAAGGTGCACTCTCCTTTGTTCTTGTTTGCTACTTCATCTCCAATCCAAGGCAACTTCATTCCAGGTTTCTTTGCATTGTTTGGAGCTCATTTACATGTCATATTTGTATATGTTTGAAGTCTGATTTTGTACTCAGAAATTAGCAAACTTCAGAAAAGTTGTAAATTGCCAAGAGTCTTGGCAATGCTTTGCATTTTGGTTTATAAAACAAGTGCTGGAGTTTTGTTTGGATTAGTAACATTATTCATAGTCTTCTAGATTCTAGATGGATGCATTCCAAGTGTTTGATAAAAAGTCACTTGGCTGTAGGTGGATATTTCACATGTAGAAATCATTTAATGAGCATTGTATTGAGTCTTTGTATTGCAAATTGGAGATATAGGTTGCTGGTTGTTGATAAGTTGTCAATAGGCATTTCCATATTATTATTCACACTTAGATTTAGTATGCATACCAACTGTTTGTAAATATACCAGTTGGCTGTAGGTGTTCATTTCTCATGCTTAGATCATATATATGCATTGGATATTGTCAAATTAAGTTGCACATTCGTGCTAGGACATTGTTTAGTCAATTTAGAGTCATTTGTAAGCATTCTCATTGATGCTAATTGAAGAAAAGAGTCATTAAAGCAAACTGAAATGTTATATCAGTCATATGACCCTTGTATGTGAAGTGTTTGACAAAATTTCTTGAGCCTTCAATCAGAAGTTTTCAATCAGATTTGAGCAGGGTCATTACAGGTTATGGATTAGTACATGTTGCAAGATCATTTGGGATCCAGGTGGTTGGTGGACAGGTGTAGTTGATTTCTCACTCTGGCTTCAAGTACTGTGGTAGTGGGATTGGTTGGTAGTTGCGGATTGCTTGAGGGCAAGCAATTTTTGGGAAGGGAGGACTGTCATGTCCCCGAATTGGATGTATCGCGATTTAATTAAATTAATTGGTTAAGTTGTCCAAATTAATAATTTATCAAAATGATAGCTTAATTGGTTATATTAATTAAATAAAGTGGAAGTATTAAATTAATTATTTATAAAGTTATTCCAATAAATTAATATCAAAAGGGTGACTTTATATTTAATTGATTTAATAAAAGTGACTAAATAAAATAATAAATCATGTTGATTGACGATAGCTACGATCAGATATTTGTATTCGATCCTGCTGTTCTCAATATCTATTAATATCAAATAAGTCAGTTTCAGATCTGATAAATTTGATCGATCTTCTTGCAAATATTAAACGGAACTAAGTTTAGATGATTACGCATTTCATCTAAGTGAATGTATGTTACGTTTTTTGGTTAACATTAGTTAAGGGAGCCCCGCGCTTGAAGGGACACGTCCCATGAGTGGACATGTCTCCACTTTGTGGAGACACGTCCTCTCATGAGACGTGTCTCATCAGAGGAGTGTCTCCCTCTTACTTATGTGAGGTCCGTTCTCCTTTGCAGATATCGAAATTTATTAATATTCTACATTCGTCTTCTTTGATTATCTCAGAACTTAAATCTGTCTTCAAGTCTTGTTCAGAATTTTGTTCATCCTTAGTTTTTTAGTCTGAGATCTTAGGGAAATTTGATATAACATTAACAAATCATAAACTCAGAGCACAAAATTCCTGCCATCCTGTGCTTTTTCAGTCAGAAGTTTGCTTTTTAGATGCTTTTTCATGTCTTGAGTTATTCTATTTTCAATAGCTACATGGTAAGAGCTGGGGCTTGCATTGCCCGAGGGTTTGAAGACTTTAGGGTACCGGTTTCGGTTGTGAAAGATCAACCCTAGCTGGAAATTGTGGAGAAATCCATCCAAGGTTTCTACAGGTGCTTCATTGGAGACTTTGAGTTGGTGCAATAGCTGAGGTATTATTGCACTTGTGCTGAGGAGTTCGATTAAATGCAATAGCTGATGTATTATTGCATTTTCTGAAAGGTTTGCATAATTGCAGCAGCTGAGGTATTGTTGCATTTCACTTGAGAGGAAATTTATCTTTGCTGGTTCGATTGTCTAAATTTAATGGTCAAGGACCAAATTTGGAAAGGCTCACGAAATTCAATTTGCTTGAAGGAAGCTTGAATGTTTTGGAGTTTGATTCTGGTATATTTCACTTGGTTTGTGTTGTTGTGGTGAATCGTATTTTGCTAGAAATATCATAGAAAATTCAAAGGCACTGCAATAGATAAGACAAAATTCAAGTACAGACAAGAATCTGTCAGGAGGCTGCTTCGATAAGATCGAAGTCAAAAAAAGACAAATTTAATATTTAAGAGGGATTGCTATTCTTGTTGCAAAGTCTGACGTGGATGGTATTAGACTTTTCTGAAGGTGTCGTTGAGATTATTGCAAATTAAAGAGCATATATATATATATATAGTGTTACATGTAGGCAACTAAACGCAAGAGGACAATTAAAAGACAAAGATTATATCAAAGGAAGTGCAATTTGTTAAAAGTCGCGATTTTGTCTTATTCATAGTCATAGGGTACAAAAAGACAAATATTATTCTGGAGTTGGGTAAGCCACTAAAGGTTTGAAAGTTGCTTTATCGGGAGCTACTTGGGATAGCATATGATCATTCAGAAAAGACAAATACATGTACGACAAAATAGTTTGAATATTGGAGGACGATCTTTATATGCTGGAGAGTTCATAATATTTCAGGTGTAGCTGGCGCGACTCCTTGCAATGGATTTTTGGAGATTTTCATTGTCTTCTTCTGGGCATCACATTTTACCTCAATTAAATACAGTTTTGGGAATTGAAGATTTGTTTGCATTCAGATATTGTTGGAAAAGAGTTGCACTAAATCAGACTTGGATGGCGCATTGTTTGGTATCATGAAGATTCGATATTTGAAGGAAGTCGACTAAAATCCTCATCATTTTCACTATCCCTCTAGGACGTCATTCCTAGGTTCCTTTTTTATTAAATGAATTAGTGTTGTTTCCTGCATTTTGAGTCATTGCTCAATCGTTGGTTTCATGAATGTATCGCTGTCATACTTACAGCAGTAGAGTTGCATTTTGATCATCTTAATATATTGCTGCCATTCATAGTGAAAACACCGCTTTCACAGAAGGTAATTAAAGCAGTGATGAATGTTATCGACAAGTGTTGTAATCAATCACAAAAGTTTCAGTCAGTAATATAAGACAAATTGTGTAATGAGCCTTGCTCAAACTGACCTCAATTTCTTCAATTTGCTGCCTTGTAATTTTGTCAAATAGTTTGTATGCAATGTTCTTGTTTTGCTGGTTTGAAGTTTCAGTTTGTAGTTTGATGCTTGTAGTGAATTCTAAATTGATTTGAAAGCTTGAAAATAACTTCTATAATGTCTAGGCGAGTATCTAAGTGCAATGCAATCACTTTTTGTATTTTCAAATGCATATAAATGAGAAACTACATGAATAAAATGCATCTACAGCCAAGAGACATTTTGTCAAACACTTGGCATGCATACTATTAAGCTGAGTACAAATGATTGAGAAATGCTTAATAACAACTTCAAATGATCAGAAACTTATATCTCCTTGATTGCAAATGAATGTCCAATACAGTGCTTATTCAAAATGGCCAAGACTCTTAGCATTTACAATGACATAAAAATATGGTATTTGCTGATATGAATGCACACCTACAGCTGCAACATAAATCTTCTAATATTCAATGATATTATGAACTAACAATTGAAGAACCTGATTGAATGTTGGCGCCTATGATGATAGTTGATGAAGCATCCAAGAACCAAGCCAAATGACCACCTCCTTAGCCAAATCGAATTTTTCAAGAAGTCACCCCTGTTGCAGATTTGAATGCAAATATAAATTGTTTCCCAGCTCTTTGCAGCCTCAAACCTCATCCAATGAAGTCACCCAGCTTTCTTGAGTCAAGTGCCTCACTTCTCCAACAAAATCGAACCATATTAAGTCAACTCCATGCAAATTCGTGGTTCTTCTTTATGACTGAAAATTCTGATATTTTTAAATCAGACTTCCTCTAATGTAAGCTGTCCTCCAAGATGTAAAGAGTAGATGATAATATTAATACCAAAATTGCCTCCAACAATCACCAAATCGATTTATGCCAAAATTGGCCCTTGGCCACTAATTTTTCCCAATGAGATGACTGAAATTATTGTTTACTCACTGGATAGTGTTCAGCGTACTACGGGAGTAAACGAGAATAATTCACAAACATAATGTATGTACTAGAATATGAATCACATTTGAATCACAGAACAATCGTAAGAGTAATTGCATAGCACAATGGATTGATTGATTTCATGAAGTATCTCAACAATACATAGCAATTGACCGTCCCCGACTACAAATGACAAGATACATATATAGATGGCCAAGGTTGGTTGGGATACCAACCGTCGGCAACTCTTCCTAACTACCTGCCCAACAACTAATCCAACTTTTACTTTAAATTGTACATGTATTATTTAAACTATTATTATCTATTCCCAGTACGACCGACTACAACATTTATTTAATTAGTATGGTCGATTACAATATAATTATTTATTAACATGGCCGTCTACAATTATCACCTCCACAATTGCAACCCTTCAGAAGATATTTTATTTCCTCAGTTATGCTATCAATGGGAGTTATCGTTCCCAAAGAAAATGCTGATATACTGCAAAAACCTTAGCTCCACAAGTGCTCATAAAATGTAAATGACAAATGTTGAACGTCTAGAAATGATCCCCTCAAGATCATTTTATAATTTCCTGGGTGAACACATTCACTTTCCTTGCCAATGTGGGATAAAAGATATAATATATTTTTAGTGACTTTATGATATAACATTTTATTTTAAGTCACTATATTAAATTAATTAAATATAAGATTACTTTGTGATTTTAATTATTTAATAATCTTATAAAATAATTAATTTAATAATTTCTCCCTTATTTCTTCAATAAGCCTTCGGGAGCAAAAAGGCTGATTAATATCATCACGATGGCCCTAAGAAGGGGACATTACAGTTCGCCCTCCCTAAAATTGCTTGTCCCCAAGCAATCTCAACTCAGGATGTTGTAAGATCTCCTCGCTCTCCCATATAGCATCCTTCACTGGTAAGTCCTTCCATTTGATCAAATACTCTCTGATCACCCGTCTTCGCAAATGTCTCTCCCTCATATCCAAGATAGCCTTAGGCACCAATATCAACTTGTCATCCAAGGGTGGTAATCGTGGAAGGAACCACATGATGTCCTAACACCTTTTTGAGGCGTGACACATGAAATACATTATGCACTCTGCTATCTGTTGGAAAATCCAACTCGTAAGCCACCTCTCCCACTTTCCTGCTAATCTTGAATGGTCCATAGTAGCGCGGCTTAAGTTTCTCTGCACCACTCCTCTTAAGAGAGGACTGTCTGTAAGGGTGCAACATCAAGTACACCATATCTCCGACCTCAAATGAGCGCTCAACTCTCTTCTGATCTACATACTGTTTCTGTTGGTTTTGTGCCTTCTGTATGTTCTCACGTAAAGCTCTCATGATGTCTTGGTTTTCCTATAATAAATCTCCAACACTAGGCACTCTACTGTCACCCAACAATAAATCTAGAAAGCTCGACGCATCATACCCATACAAAGCCATGAATGGTGACATCTGAATAGAGAGATGGTAAGTGGTATTGTAGCAATACTCACATAGATATAGCCACTTGACCCAGCTCTTCTATTGCCTTGCTATGTAATTCCTGAGGTACCCTTCCACCTATTTGTTCACTATCTCTGTTTGTCCATTTGTCTGCGGGTTGTAACTAGTACTCGGAATGAGCTTTGTCCCACATAGCCTGAATAGCTCTTGCCAAAAATGA